>JABUQX010016467.1:0-29046 GCA_015478945.1 Trachelipus rathkii | reverse complement strand
TCAGGTTACAATAAGATCTGTTAAGTGATCATAAACTATCACATAATACTTTAAAGACAATATCATTACACCTGAATTAAGTTGGCACTCCAAACCGAGACCCTTAACCTGGATGATTTGACAATGCCGTAAACCTAAAACCTAACCTAGATCCTATCCAGGGTTTACGCGTCCTCGGTTTAGGACCCTACTAGTTAGCGAAATGAGATCCATGTTTTGTTACGTATACAAACAATCTATTTGACCTTGAATCCTAGACGTTCACGATTCCTAAACTGATCTTGCAGGCGAGTCTCATTTTTTTTCATAAGCAAAACTCCCGGTAATTAAATTAGTATACCCAGAGAGTTGTCACCCCTCGATTTTGATCGAACAATCAGCAGGATACTTAGCTCAAAAAAAGTAATAATAGCATGCAAAGAATAGGATGAAAACAACAAAACAACATGTTTGTAAATATGCTTTTTTCTGAAAAAAAAAAGGTTGAACAATAGCCTCTCAAAGTTGTTTTTAAAAGATCCACCACCATAGAAACTTAGTATCTTCTTCAATAATTGAATCGCATCCAGGTTAGGTCTCATTTCAGGCCCTCTTCAATGTTTCCAGGTATGATAAGTTTTGTCTAGGCATATACACACGAGAAAATCCTACATGAATAGAATTAACAAACTCTCTATCATAACCCTGAACTAAGATCGGCCCCTTAAAACAAAACCGGAGCACAAGGCCCGACCTTACATTTTTATTTATTAAGAAAGTCTACTGGGAAAAATTTTTAACGACTTCTCAGGGGCTCGTGAACTTTTTTTACCTAAGAGGGCACTGCCGATTTCATTTGGTTTTCACTATTCTCATTATCTGCATTTTCTTAGAGTAAGCTACATCCTCTTGATTTGCAAAAAAATTTTTTCTTTTCTTTCGTTTAAATTAATAAACTCTCCATATAAATTTTCTATTTAAATTGAGACGGCTGTAATTTTTTCTAAGGAGAGCGACGATTTTCGTTTCACTATTCTCTTATTATTATTTTTTTTCGAGTATATCCCTGTGATTTTTAAAAAATCGGGCGCGTGACAACCTCTGCGGTAACACCATTACACGAGAACAACATCTCATGGGAACGAATGCCAAACTTTAACGAGCTTCCATAACTTTCTTGTCTAAAGAGGACCGACAAATATTATTTTATTATTTCTCTCTATATTCATTTTTTAGTTTTACTTCTGGTGATTTTCATAAAAAATCTGTTTTAGAGTCACTTACTGTAAATAATTACCATAACCTTAAAATGTACGTCAATTTAGTGCGTCATTAGTGATGTTGTAAGATAAAAAAAAAAAAGAATCAAAGAATTTCATATACATTTTTTATACACTAACTGCTTTATAAGTTTATAACTACAGTATTGACATGATTCAGAGTCGAATTATCCAAAATTACCTAATAAAGTAATTTACGTCTAACCGGACGTAGCACTATAAATATCGGTCTCTCACTAATCATGGTAACCTCTTTGGCCCTTTCCTCTCAAGCTCTCACATTGCGAGCACAAACCTACCTTATCCAGCGAAGCTATCTCTTCCTTAGACTTAAAAAATTTTCAAAAATAATGAATTAAACAAATCAATTAAATATAAAAAATTTTTTAAAAAAACCTATTATTCGCCTTTAATTAGATTAACGGTATTTAACAGAGTAAAATTCACTCGAAATCTATACTAGATTACATTCCGCAAAATTGCGTCAGAGAAACAAAAAGTAAACATTAGCATTGGCCCACGGTAGGACTAGACCTATCCTCAAGTGGAGTGTCCAACGGTTATGCGTCTCCAACAATTTGTCTGAAACATTTGAAAACACATTTTTTATTTTCTTTTCAATAACAATATTCAGGATATGACATCCAGACTTGATATACTATATACTAATACATAAATATAATATTATATATTATAATATATACTAAATTTTTATAGTATATCTATATATATATACTATATACTAGTATATATATACGTATATATATTATATAGATTATATATTATATATATATATATATATATATATATAATACTACATTATATATATATACTATTAATATAATACTATTATACTATACTCATTATAAGACAAATTACGAGAGAGAAGACGATGACGAGAGGAGAGACAGACGAAGAACGAACCAGAGAGAGACGGACGCAGAGACAGGAGAAGAGAGAGAGAGAGACAAGAGCCTGAGAGAATACAGACGAGAGAAACGAGACGAGAGACGAGAGCATTTCTAAAATTCCATCAACAATTTTTACAGCAACCTTCACTTAACACTATGACTATAAGGTTTAAAGGTGAGCTATCATTAAGTAAATTGTGAATCCTAAATTAGCCTTACCTGCACATTTGTTGTTTTCAAAGATTTTGTTATGCTCTCTTGAATAACGATTTTGACTATATAAGTCCATCAGATAACTCTGCCCTTATGGTCTTTTAGATAGATCATACACTACTAAAAATCTCTATTAGGGTAAACTTTGATTGGTCCTGAGAAGAGTTAAAGAGGAATACGAGACTAGGTTGATAGCTGAAAAATATTTGAAAGAAATGAAAGAATCTTACCTCCTATACCCTTAGTTACCATTTGAATTTACCTCTTGATTACACCCAAACACCGAACTACATCAGTAGCCGCCTTTTTGACATTTAGAAAAGTGATTCCACAATTTCGCAAGACCAATGTGATTTTATAAGTTGAAATTTAGTCGAAACACGTGGATACCACATGTAGACAAAATACTAAATTCCGACCCTAAAACTAAAAACAAGGATAACTTTAATATAACCTAACTAGTTTTAACATTCCTAAAAATAAAAATACCCTTAAACTTAAAATTAAAAAATACTTAAAAGAGACAAATCTAGTACAGACCATTACTACGTATATGTGAAAAGTATATAAGTAGTAGTAATATCATCCCACCTGAAGAGTTACAATGAAACACGGTGGAAGAATAAAAGAATAAAGATTTTAAAAAATCAGAATAATTGCCTGCGGGAAAGAATTCTTGACACATTGGACAGCAGCTGTCTAAGAGGTCTTTCTCTGACTGAATTCAGCTGAAATTTGATTCTTTGGAGAGTCAAGTTGAGCGTGAATGTATAACCTGAAGTGAAGGTTGTAACACTCGTACAATAGCAGTATCGATTTATTACTTTGAATAACTGGAATTTGAATTTGAGCTTGATCCAACCTTGATCTTGATATTTTCAATTCTTGGAACCATCTGCAATTGCGAGAATCACTTGGCTTGCTTCAGCATCAGTTTCTCCACTGGAGACAGAGGCGGTCACTAGATAACATCCCAATGGGTAAGAGAGTGACAAAGGACATAAATGACAGGTTTGTCCAATCTCCCTTCTTTTAATCAAACACACTCCTAATCTTCTCGTCATCACCAACAACTGACTTCAGAACTCTACCAAAAGCCAGAAGGTCTAGGCTTGTTAGGTGTATGTATCAGAACTATATCTCCACCCTTAATTCTTTGGTCCACACTGACTGATAGAGATTTCTACTGGTCTGGCGCAAATTTAATAGATAACACTCATACCATAAATTCCTGAAAGTCTATTTTAACTTATCCGTGAGCAGTTAGAGTTACCATGGCTAAGTCTTGTTGTGAGGAGGAAGTTTTTTCCATATTGGGCTGGAAACTTCATTGAATATGAGGTTTGAATTGCCTTAAGGCTTCAAAAGGAATTTGGAGCAATAACTTCCAAATCATAATCTGATGCCTATAGGTTAAAAAAGGTCTTGAATTGATAACATTGCGTGATAATTTGAAATATACTGTTAACAGTTGAAAAGCTAGGTTTAGTTGCCTTTACCCTATCAGTTTCTATAGAGACCATCACCTTAACTGTGCGCTCATCATTCTTTCCCAAAAACTGATCCACAACCTGGAATAGACTTGGAATCTGTTAATGTTGATGTTATTGCATTACGCATATGTTCGGAGAACATAATTTGAAGACAAAGATTCTATCAGATATTGTCCACCTGTTTTAACATTCCTGCATTCATCTGCAGTACCAAACATTAGATGGGACATGCCATCTATATATTGTGCAAACGTTGGACATGACACAGACTAAAAGGACTTCGAGTGGAACATACTCTGGAAGGACAAATCAACAATCGAATAGCCTCTGATACTATTAAGGCAGGGAAAATTAATAGATACATCTTTTTTTGAAATTCCTTATCACTAATCTTTACAACGAGATGCCGCCCTGTAAAGTCCACGCCAATATGCTCAAAAGGACGCACAAAATCTAATCTATGTTGGAGGAACGATTAGTCATTTCTGCGATATTTAAAAGGAGTATTCACTGTTAAATTTTTTTGCGATACTAATACAGTCATGACCAAACACTCTTACAAGCCTGCCTGGCCTTTGGTTAATCAGACAGCACATGACGCTCTGATAAAAATGCAAAATAGTTGTACCCCTTGAACACGCACAGTGTTCGACACCTCATTGAACTGAAAGTCTCTTCTAATGATCCAAATCTAGTGAGATCGGTGATCCTTGCAACCGAAGAATTGGATTCTTCACATCAATCATCAGTATAACAAAGTGCTTGGCATTCTACCCTTTTGCGATCGGGAATTAGGCCTTTATCTCACTTATGAATAGAAGTAAGTTGAACTTGGACCGACGGCCATGGAATTTTCATTCCTTTTAGATTTTAGGAGAAAATAATATCTCCTTTAGAAAAAACCAATGCTGCTTAGCCATTAAGTCGTTAACACCAATAGACGGTTGGGCGTCCTTTGATCACACTCTTCACTCAGCACCTTTACATCATGCAACTTGAACTTTGAAGTATTTATTGAAGCTTTTATATAAAGCCTCATTGCACACTATGAAGTAAATCTTATAAATAGGTAACACTAAGACACTGCAGAGAGAAGCAACCAACAGAATGTTCTACATTGTAAAGTCTCTCTTTCCTTATTCGCCTCAGACAAACATTTTAGTTCTACTAATAGCAATGTTCCCCACAGTACCAAGAAGGACCCTTTAGCCCTAATGGCAATTTTGAAAGAACAGTAGAGGTTGTAACACCTCTGGTAATAATCAGATCTGCTGGGTTTTCAGCAGTAATGATGTAAGCATAAGAAATGAATACATTGTACTCTTGTTTAAATCATTGAAATTTTGTGATTTGATAACATTCTCTTTGAGCTACTATTTACAAAAACATTTATATACTTTTCCGCTCTTCGCGATAGAGCCATGAAAGGACAATTGTGAGCATCTTTACAAAACACCTTAGCTATGTTTTTGAACTGACATTTAGAAGATTTCTGATATACTTGATTTGTGATTACATTGAAAAATACAGCAACACAGATTAACCAACTCTAAAAGGGCAAAGCCCTAGATTTGAGACGGGGCCACCTTGGCCTTTGAGAAATAATTAACATTAGAACCGTAGACCTTTACTATCAAATGGACAAAACCATACAAGATGAAGAAAGCATACAAAATCACGAAATAAAAGAGTTGGAGGGAGAAGGAGAGGAAGGCACAACTTTCAATTTCCAATATTCTGATAAATTAGATTTTTGAAATCTTTGAACATAGTGAAGAAACAAGAACTAAAACATCAGCATGGGCACTTTTCATCCCAATTCGGACCTAATTGCTGAATTCCTAACTATATAAAACCGACCTCTTTAAAGTTACGGGTAAAAAAGAACTATTTAAAGGATCAAAAACCTTGAACACAGCAGATAACAACAATCTTTGGTATTTGCATCAGCATATACTGAAAATTTTGCTAGTTCATTCGAAAATCTGTAAGAGGATTAAAAAGATATTCCAAGAACCTTATCTTGCTGCATTTCCGATGTTGAACTAATTCTACCCTCTTCTGCCATAAAACAGTTCTTAATTGATCACTATTAGAGTCCCAACTTCAAAGTATGATTTTTACATCTTTCCCCATTCATTTCCTGATTCCATACAGTTGTAAAATGTTGTCAGATCATTGACACTATAATTAAATTACTCAACAAAAAATTATTATTTAGAATCTGAGTACATGAATCATCCTCATATGACTGAGCATGATGCTTAAAATGAATAATTGAGGATGAAAGGTTGGGGATGTGAACCAAAAACAATGCTGTGCGTATCGATAGCCTTTAATTGACCACTTACTATTTCCAAAACAAGCAAAAACGCGATTGCGGTTTCGATAGAATTTTAACTTAATCTGCAAGGAAGGCTTGATTTAATGTCCGCATAACCATGACAAACTGATGTTTAGATCTAACACCGAATAAAATGCGACCTAAAACAACTTGAGGACATAAGATTCTCGCTCCAGTATAGTTGGCTGCCTCATTTTTTAGAGATGGTAAAGAATAGTTTTTAACACGAACAGTTAAACACAGCCTGACCCTTATGTTGATACGTTGTTCACTCCAGTTTATGATAAACAGAGTCTGTGAGGACCCCAGAAGTATAATCTTATACTCCGACGGCGGATTCAACACTAACTCTATCAATCAATACCATCAGCTAATTGTTCCTGAAAGACATCATCATAGGCCTTTACTAAAATCCTCTTTACTTTCCACAAATTTTTATGAACTCTATTAAGCACTGCAAGACAATGTTAATACGTTTGATGGGCAACAAAGGAACTTTATCTTCAAGTCCATGCAACGATCTATAATTATCGGATTTTCCCGATCTTTAACTCTACAACCACCCTTTGAATTTTTCAATCTGTTTAAATCATCTGCACCGATTTATTATTATTCATACCTTCGATACCTAAGGATCTAATATTGAACATGTTTTCTCTCATCCTCAATGCTCGTACTCTGCAATTACTTAGATCATGGCGCTTAAACGGATTAATAACATAAGACATCGTAACAGAGTTTCCAAGAACTGCAATTTAACAAAATAAGTATGCTTAACCCTGCCAATTGATTTTGACTTATGTGAACAATGAACTTGTGACTTATTGATCTGGAAAATGATTCCTTGAAACAACTCGATGTGGCATTCTCGAAACATCTTGATTTTATTCCATTGATATTATAAAATAGTACACATTTCAAAAAATGCAATAAATAGAACCACGCCTTAACTTAAAAGAGCAGAAGTCCACTCCATAACACTTCTAATCAAGATTACTACCAGCTGAGAGGGAAAGTAACTCTACTTAACATCACAATGGCCTATCCATAGCGCAATCACATACCGAAAAGAATCGACGTCTATTAGACCTCTATTATAGCCAGAAATCAGCTAAATTTGAAAGATTCTATTTCTCACAACTAATTAGGCCTGATCATACCGGACACTTCATCTTATCGCTAACTGTAAACTTTACAGATCACTCAATCAACCAAAAAGCAGGAAGGATCGACAACAACACTCGAAGCGTCCCATTATAACAATCAAAGAAAACAGTACTCTATTCAAAGTGCGAGGCTACTGATACCAAATAACAGTTCCTTCTATAATCTGTCACATTGAGTGCTTTGATGCCATCTCTTTACAGAAATATATTCGAGTTCTGTCACACAGCTACTTTATCAGAAAAGAGCCAATAAAAGACACTCCTATAGCAAGCAAGCCAACCGAGCTAGACGACTAAGAGCACTCGACACTGAAGCCGAAAACATTTTTAGCCCATACCCAATCCTATACTTAGTAATTTATGGCACACCAACATCATAAATTGCTTGGTAGCTATCGGACTAAAGCTAAAGACCATACACTTTCGTAGGATGGAAACATTTCCTTTGCATTCAAGAGAGCTGTATAAGTACCTGACTATCTTTAATTGCCAAACACTTGGAACAACATAAGACAGACCTTACGCCCTCCTCAAAGTCAGCAGCGACCAGTAGAATCATGCCAGTATCGTATTCAAGTACTTGAAACATTATGAGGCAATAGACTTGTACTTTTCATATACAGCGCTTTGACTCTTAAATCATAGGTTTGATAAACAGATGCAACTTGAGTATCACGATGACCTTGCGGAATGACAAACTTACACTGCATTCTTGATACCGTCCGTTCGATTTTCGGAAGTGGGAGAAATCAATTACTATGAGGAAGCTTCATTCTCACACCAAACTTCAATTAGTAATGAATTGATGACCAATATTACTGCAGGCAGAATATGGAACTTCAGGCCTAATTTTACTAGAATCTTTAACGACTCAATTCGTCCTTTCATTATTTCTAAATTTAAAAAGTAGTCTTATCTGATCAGTATTTAACAATTTTTTAACATCTATGAATAAAGATTCATGCGGGAAGGAATTCCGATTGACAATTTGACCTTCTACTTCATGATATTGCACGTCTTCATTCTAACAATATATCTTATGATACACTTCATTAGTAACTCATCGAAATATTTAGATTCAACCAATCAGCACCAGGTCAATGTCGAGCTATTCAACTTGAACGAGGTCAAATTCAATTTGACTAACCACATTCACGGTAATTTGATAAACTATGTGCTCAAGTACTACTAACTCCAGTAACCCTTCCTCAAGATATCTGAGGTTATACTACTCAAGTTAACTATTAAACGTGCTAGATAATCATTTAAGTTAAACCCTCACAGATCGCATCTACTATGTCCTGGCGTCAAAATACTGGCTTTTAAACGAGTAATGATTTTTTTCCAATAAATTTCATTTCAAATCATAGCATTTTTCGTTAAAAACATCCTTTGTCAAAAAGTTCAGAGCGTTCTCTATAACATTATGTATATACACTAAGAGAAAGATTTCTGGAATTAGGACAGTAACCGCACTATCCTTTAATTTATTTTTTACGCATTGAAGTCTTAATGGATTCCACTTAAATATTTTTCATGAATCTAAGAAAATCTAAATATTCGAAATGAAAGGTTTTAATAAGGCACACCTATATTCAGGTATTCATTTGCCCTCAAAGGAGACACCCACAATCTATAAGCGCCCTAAGACACAGATTCACTAAAAATGAAGAGCAGACCTATTATTTTGAAGAGGGGCATCTGAATGTTATCTGATCCCCCTTTAAATTCTTTCAATTTCAGCTTAATTCTTCGATCTAATCGACATTAGGTACTCGCAATTTCACTAGACTACACAAACTGCAAACTGTACCTTATGAAAACTCCAGAGATAGACGGAGCCTCAACGCTCATATCATTACTAGTATTCTTATATTACTGTATATGCTATCCTCTTTGTTTAATATCTTTTACACCAAGTGACTCTACTTCCTCTACCAAAGATCCTTTACATGTTCTGAACTGCCATCTTCCTATCTTATCTATTACGTCTGCTAGGCCATCTTCTATCTGACTAAGACTTAACTATGCATTATTGTAGCCCTTGAGGATGAAATGGCTTGGAAATATATGCTTGGTATTTTCGAGTAACTCTATCAAGAGAAGGGCCTGTGTATCTCTGAGTCAGACAATTTCGCTGAAATTTGGCTAGAAAGATTATTTAAAATTAAATCCTTTAAGGACAGTGAAGGAATGAAAGATAGTCTACCACCAGGCTAAATTATTTGGTCTCTGAATTCTTAGTAAAGTAAGGTAACACGTAACAATACTGATATATAATATATATTATATATATTATAATACCTCTATATATATAAATAACATATACTCCAATAACAAACATACATATATAATATAACCCCCCCTATACTACTACCCTAACTGCTATATATAACTAAATATCATATATATATTAACTTAATATATAATATATAACATAAAATATATCAAATAATACTATACTGATATACTACTCACTATTAAATCAATCGTTGGCTTTTATAGTAGTTACCATAACCCCCATAAGCCCATCACACTAAAACCACACTTTAATATCTCCTCCCCTCCTTCATCCTCCATTCCATCTCAACAATATGCATCTGATGAAACATCGGCACATAGACGCGGATGAGTCTGGAACTCCAATCCTTAGATACGTAAAACAGGAGAAATTCTGTATAAATACAGAACTGAAAATAATACATCCAAGCATAACGACTTTAAACGAAAAATGAAAATGGCGCTGATGCAATTGCAATCGATACCGAAACAGACCAAAGGGTAATAACTGCTGTTTTTGGAATGTCCTCAGGTGCAATAGGAATCTGGTGGCAAGCCCGAACCAGATCAACCTTTGAAAAGATGGTTGCTCCATCTATTTGGGAAGTACCGGATAGCGGTCCAGTGTTGTAGAAGCACTAAGAGCCCTAAAATAGCCACATGGTCTCCAGTCACCTGTGGTTCCTTTAGGATCATGTGTAGTGGAGAAGACCAGATGCTCTTGGAGGAACGCACTATTCCCAACTTCAGAATATGCTCAAACTCAGCCTGTGCTGCTTTGAGATTCTCCGGAGCGAGACGTCGAGCGCGGTCAAAGGTGGGAGCACCCGTGGTCTCAATGTTGTGGAGAACTGAATGCTAGGGGGAGAAGTGGAAGAGCAGATGTACAAAGGAGAGAGAGAGAGAGAGAGAGAGAGAGAGAGAGAGAATAATTCCTTCTGAAGGAGTGTGAACAAATGATATGAGGCGGTCGGAGGCATGACTGCGGAAATGCTTCCGAAGGCAGAAGGTGTGAGAGAACCTGAAGAAGTGAGTGAGGGTGGTGCCGTCCACCAAGCACTTATTTCCAAGCTCGACAAGGAAGTGAAAGTGGGAGAGGAGGTAAGCCTCCAGAATGGGCTGTTTAGCATCGGCGACAAGGAATACCTACCGGAACTATTTTCTGAGGGAGATGTCCAGTGGGCGTAAACGCTTTCCATAAATGGGTATTGAAGAGCCATTAGCCGCGTAGGGCGTGCGGTTTGGGATTGGTGAAGCAAGGTCGATATGAAGGGTCTCTCGGAGGAAGAGAGATTTTAGCTCCGGTGTCGACTAAGTAAGAGAGCTTGGTGGTATGATCATACACCTTGAGAAGCGAGGGTAATTGTGAGGAAGATGGGCCAGAGTCCTCAGTCGCTCCTACTGAGAACTAGCCGGTGTGTTTCTCTGGAAAGAGCAGGGGGGGAACACTTTTTGGCTTGGTTGCCAAAAAGTGCTTTTTGTGGTGGTAGTAGCAATACCCGTTCAAGTAAGTAATCCTATCGAAGGAGGGAGATCTCCCACGAGAGGAGCCTCTTTTCCCAGAGAAGGAACGGGAACACGTGGTACTGAACCTTATGCAGGAAGCCAAGAGCCTGGCTTCTATAGTAAGGTCAACAATGCATCTCTCCAAGGTAGACAACCTTGCCTCTGCAAGGGCAGGCTGTCCGGGAGGAATGGCCCCTTCAGTAGGGGAAAAGGAAGCGCAGCAAGGGAATGTATATGGGCAGAGACGCGTATATCAGAGGTGCATGCACCCTCAGCACCCTATTTGCTTTTCTGCAAAACCTGGAGACTTAGTGCGGGATCTAAAAAGACCAAGACATCATAGGCATACAGGGACATCTTCTGCAAAAGAAGATGGAGAAAAATCGACTCTTCTCTTGCGGAAGGAATGCCGCCCAGGAGAGCTAGCATGGAGACTAGGTTGTTCCCCTCAGGAGCTGCTCAAACTTGGCCTCCTGAGAAAGGGCTAAGCCATTGATCAACAGCTCCTTGAGTACTGTGTAGGGGTTAGATAAGTGGAAAGAGTGGAGAAACTGTTACCGACTTTTTTGTAGAGATGCTTGAGGCAGAGCAGCCATTAGGAGGCTGCATTTCTCCTTCTCAGATTCCCCTACAGGGAAAATAGCTTCTGCTTGGAGTAAAGTGACCATAGTCCCGCTTTTAGGCGGGACAGTCCCGCTTTTTTCGACCCTGTCCCGCTTCTTTAAAATTAAAAAAAATGTCCCGCTTTTTTCTGAGAAGTCTCGCTTTTTCCAGAGAGATCCCGCTATTTTTTCCCTTTTCAAATAATTATAATAGTGAGAGAATATATATAATATACTGTATATATATATATATATAATATAATATATATATGTTAAATATTATATATATTATTATATATATATATATATTATATATATATATATTATTTATATATATATTATATATTATATTAGTAAATATATATTATAGATGTTAATATTGCATAATAGCAATTTATTTATATTAAGGTCTTAAACAAAGAACATATTAAATGAGAAGGATAAAGAATTACTGCCTTCTCCGGATTGAACCACCGCGTGTTGCGAAGGACAATATACCCGATGCTTTACCACTGAGCTATCCCCCAAAACAAAAAAAGTTGGGTTCAAGAACAGTTCAACCGAGCTCCCTTCAAGGCGACATCCACCATTTGTCCAGCCTGTCCTATCCCTACGCCGTTTTATAAATATAATAAAATGTTAAAATATTGCATAAATAAAAATAATTAATTTTAAGGTCTTAAAACAAAGAACATATAATGGGAAGGTAATAATTTACTGCCTCCTGCCGGGATTTGGAACCATCGGCGTGTTGCGAATGGGACAACAGACCCGATGCTTTTACCACTGAGCTACCCCCAACCCAAAAAAGTTGGGTTCAAGACCGGTTTTAAAGCAACCGAGCCCCCTCAAGGCGACATCACCAGGTGTCCAGGTGTCATATATCCTCGTTAAAGACCTTATTAAATAATTGGGGGATTATGCAATATTTTACATCTACAATATAAAGAACGAGGATAGGACAGGCTGGACACTGGTGATGTCGCCTTGAAGGGGGGCTCGGTCGTTTTAAACTTTCTTGAACCCAACTTTTTTGGGCTTGGGTTGTGATTAGTTTCAGTGGTTAAAAGCATCGGGTATATTGGTCCTCATGCAACATACGAATCGTGGTTTCCAATCCGGAGAAGGCAGGTAATTCTTTACCTTCACCCTATTATATGTTCTTTTGTTTAATACCTTATATAAATAAATTGCGATTATGCCATATATTAATATATATATCATATACTATATTAATATATATATATACTATATATATTATATATATATATATATATATATATATATATATATATATATATATATATATATATTATATTATATATATCTAATTTATATTATTATATATATATATATATATATATAATATTATATATATATATATATATATATATATATATATATTATATATATTATATATATAATATATATAATATTACTTATTTACCGATATTAATATCATACTATATATATATTTATATATATCTATATATTATATATAATATATAGTATATACCTTATATATATTAATATATATATATCTATATAATAATATTATATAAATTATATATATATATTATATATCCCTATATATATATAATATATATATACTAATATTATATTTGCACCGTATATATATATATATATATTATATATATACTATATACTATACTATATATATGTATTACACATATATATATATATATATATATATATATTATATATATATATATATATATATATATATATTATTACTATATTATATATATTATTATATATATATATATATTATATATATATATATAGTATACTGTATATATGAAAAGTCAAAGTTATAGATCTGCAGATTGCTCTAGTAAGATTTTTAAGACATGCTTTGAGCCAAAATTTTCTTGTGCTAGAACAAAGTGCGAAACAATTGTTTTAAATGTTTTTGCTCCATATGATGAGGCAGAACTACGACAACAAATAAAAGATGCCCACTGTGTAACACTTTTAACGATGCGAGCAACCATGGATACATTAAATTGTTTCCCGTTAATGGTTCTTTTCAGCCATACGTAAGAATTCAGGTAAAACTCTTGACCTTCAATCTTTCCCTTCAGAGACCTCTGACATAGTTGTAATTATTTAATAGATTTAATTAAAATTATAATTTACACAAAAAAAGTAGTTGGTTTTTGTGATGATAACACAATTGTAATTTTTGGGGGCCAAAAAAAAAGAGTAAATAACATTTTTTAGAAAAGCTGAATCCCTTCATGGCAGAGAGTTAACGGAATATAGGATGTTTCACTCATATTCTGCATAAAACCAGTGCAATGTGGTAGCGATTGCCCTCCTGTTGGATGCTTAGAAAGCTCTAATTTTAAAAATATATTCGTATTTTTACATTTATATTACCGTTCGAGTAGAAGAGCTTAAGGAATTTTTGCGATTTTTGTCGAGACTGAGTATAAACAGGCTTCCTTGGAAACAGCAAAACAAGATGGCTTGCTTTAATTTCTGGCAAGATCGAAAAGAGTGTTGAAACTCTATATACCTGGACTTGAAATCAATACTTTGGACAGTCAGAAACAAACATCCAGAGTTTGAAAATATTTTTTGGAAATCCCTTGCTGAAATTATGGTTCATCCCTCTCCAGGCAGCCTCTTATACACAAAGTTGTTATCGGAAGTTTGAATGAGAAAAAATATATCAGCCGTAGAAACGTATTGCTCAGAAATATCCAGTATTGGAAGGAAACATTACTGTCGAGAAAAGACCATGTGATTTTACCCACATTCGGTTCGAGGCTACTTAGCAAGCTTGAAAGAGGGAGTTAATTCTTCTGAGATAGACCGTAAAGAAAAATAGTTGTGGATTTTTTGCGATACTTGTTTGATGTGCTTGGATCAGTGGTCAGTTACATTTTCAGATTTTGGAATTTAATGAAATTGGATTTCGCGTTAAGGAAAACCCCAAGTGTGGTCACAATGAAAAAACAATGTATTTTGAGTCAGAAAAATAGGTTTTTGACCTCAAGAATAATTCAGATTTGTTTGACGAGTTTACGTGTTCGACCAAATATATAGGCAAGAAAGTAGACGAATGGAGTGCTTCGAATCTAGTAACAGACAAACGGTGGGTGGAAGTATTTCCTTTCCTTAAGAATCGTAATATTTATCATCAACATTTGTCGGCATTAGTTCAATATATCCTCTGTCTTGCTGGAGCAAATGCCTCCGCAGAACGTGCGTTTTCTCAAGTAAATAAGACCTGGACTTCTGAAAAAACCCAACTTAAACCTCAAACTCTGAAAGAAATTCTCACTACCAAAATAAATTTTGATCAGACAGGAATGGAGTTCTACAATTTAATTAAACCTACCAAAATGTTTACTGAAAGAAAATTTCATCTAGCTAAAAATACTGAACTGGAAGTAAATTATATATATATATTATATAATACTATATATATAAATAAAAATATATATATATATATATATATATATTATATATATAATATATATAATATATATATATATATATATATATATATAATATTATATATATAATATTATTATATACTACTATATATATTATTTATATATTATATATTATTATAGTATATAATATTATATTATATATATATATATATATAATATATATATAATAATATTATTATATTATATATATTATATCATATATCAATATATATATATATATAGTATATATAATATATAATTATATATATATTATTATATTATATAAATATTTTTATATATATATACATACAGTGTCCCGATTTTAACTACAAGAAATCTGGTTCAACATTAGCTTGGAGGAACCAGAGCTCGGGGTCCTCTGCATGAAAAGGTTGAAGGCGGGTAGTGTACTTGGGAACGGCGGGGTGTTTGGGCCTCGTCTGGCATGTTGCACTTGCCAGCGAGAATTACAGTTATAATAAAAAAAAAAAAAAAAAGAGTGGGGGGGGGGGGAAATTATCATACCATGAAAGTTATTATATAAAAAAATAATATTAATACTAAAAAAGAAATGTGAAAGTTTTATATGCCTGAAGATATGCATGTAATAAACACTATGAAAACAAAATGTTTGTAAAAAAGATTTATTTTTCAACAGAGCATTTCAAATTCTTCATATAAGTTTCATGAAAATCGGCCGGTGTCGCTATAATTGATAAGGACAAGACGTTCATTGGCAAATGATATTGATTAATGTTGTAGAGGTTTGTAGTAGTAAAACACGACCATACATTAACAACTTTAATATCTCCCTTCTTCATCCAACCATTAACAATATGCCTTTGATGAAAATAGGGCAAGATACCTTGGATGAGTCTGGAACCCCAATCCTTAGATACGTAAAACAGGAGAAATTCTGTATAAATACAGAACTGAAGACAACACATCCAAGCGTAACGACTGCAAACGAAAAATGCAAATGGCGTTGTTTGCAGTTTCAATCGACGCGAAACATCATTTCTGTTGCGTGACAGTTGTCTTCGCACAGGTTTTCGCTACAATTAACTCTATATATAATATATTTTTAATTATTATTATAAAACAAAAAATTTAAGATAAAATTTTAAAGCAAATATTATTTATATAATAAAATATGTTTTAAATAAATATTTGGAAATATATTATATATAATATATATATATATATATATATATATATATATATATTATATATATTATTATATATATTATATATATATATATATATATATATATATATATATATTATATATATATATATATATTATATTATAATATTATTATTTTTTTGTTTTTATATAATAACTAGATTTGAAGCGAGAAAGTAGAAACTAGCTTAGACAAAGGAAATGATAAAAAGGGATAATTAGTTTTTTTTTTTCCTTTATTTAACAATGACAGGAGAGTATCGGTTTTGACACTTGGGCATTTGACAGGTTTATATAATATCTAATAATTTAATGATATTTAGATTTATATTATATTTTTCACAGAGAACTTAATGTTTATAAGTAATTAACCGGCTGCTTGGGGCTCCTTTTTAATACATGCATCTTTCTTATCATCGATTAGGGCTTTGGGCAATATATTTTAATTCAAATGAAATAATTAGGTTTAATGATTTTAATTGTTTAATCAATTTAGTTTAATAATATCATTATTTCTTTACATTGCTTGACTTTAAGAAATGGACTGTGTGAGGGCATCGCAATACGTCTTTACAGTTTCGACTCTCTTAGCTCACTCCTGAAGTCCTGATACCATCTATAAATTAACTGGGCTTGGGGCTAAGAGAGGAACGCTAAGCCGGTCCTCACGCCTCATTGGATAATTTTTAAGTTTTAAATAAGTTTAACAATTGAATTTTCCGTTTGAGTTCTTTCACGTGAACATCTTTTATTTTAGTAAGGGCATATGGCATTTACAATGGTGATCTCGGAGAATTTGGGTACTAAAACAGATGGAAAATTAAGTACCCATTACAAGTTTATTTTTAAATATTTTTTTATTACACTCATTTGCAGGAAAGTGGAACAAGAAAGATATTTACGACAGAAAAAGGCATAATTACAATAATAAACCAAATAAAATAAATCAAAACCAATATTAATTAATCATAAACCAATTTTGCAATTTAGATTTTGCAAAATTGACAAAAAAAAATTATTTTTCGAAACTCGATAAAACGTTCCCTATACTTTTTTCTCTTTACAAAGTAACAATTTTTCCTTTTTGCTCTGGCATTACAAAACAGTTTTCTTCCTATTTTTGTACGCTAAATATATTTAGTTGTTTTTTTTTTTTTATCTTTTGTAAGCAATAGGGTTGCATTAACCCTTTTCTTTGATTGCTTTAAAGGCAGCTTGCCGCTGAGCTTGTGAGTTTCTCGTTCTTTTCCATAAAAAATATATTTATTTTACTCCATCAAAGAAATTAAGTCCATCAAAGTTCTGTCTTTCATTAAAGGAAAATGGGCCTTTGGTTTTGTTTCGTTTGAATGTCTGAATGTCCTCAATTGCTTGGTTGTGACGTCATAGATTATTCTGGCATTTCGCCCAGATGTTTCCAATGAAGTTTCCCCCTTTTTTTTTCCTCATATTAGAATAAAGTTAAATTGAGTCTTACTTCTCTCATTTCGCTGGCAAAATATATTCAAAGTTTTTTCTTTCTATTTCATTTCTGTTTGACGGCAGCTTTCGGCCATAATTTTACTTCTCTTTGGGTCTTCTACCGTGAACATATTGCTTTTTTACAACAGGCAATTTTAAACAGCGATGATATCATTTTCAAGTCGAAAAGAAGAAAAGTTCATCTTATGGTTAGAAAATCGCGCATCAGATTCTTCAAGTAGGAACTGTGACTTCTGACGTAATAACACGAAATTGGTCACTTTAGTTTGAAAGCCTCCTTTGTTTCTGAGCTATTATTTAAAAAAAATCAAAATTATTCGTTACTTTCTCTTTTTTTTATTTAAATTTTGGAAGGGAAATTTTACGAACCAATGCTACATTTTAAAGCATCATATAAATTGGAAAATTAGATAATTATTTCTAATAAAGGAGAAATTTGATAGAGTAGTGCAATAAGCATTGAGAAAATTTTTCTTAACAAAAATTAAAAACTCGCTTTAGTGAACACCTTTTTCAACTTCGTTAATGAAAATATTCTTTTTAACATTATTAATTTCATTGTCATTATTCTTAGCCATACATACATATTATTATTATTATTATTATTATTATTATTATTATTATTATTATTATTATTATTATTATTATTATTATTATTATTATTATTATTATTATTATACTTATTATATTATTATTATTAATATTAATCATTAATATTAATATTATTATTATTATTATTATTATATATAATATATTATATTATTAATTATTATTATTATTATTATTATTATTATTATTATTATTATTATTATTATTATTATTATTATTATTATTATTATTATTATTATTATTATTATTATTATTATTATTATTATATACAAAACGATTCAAGATAGGAAAATATTTTATAGCAAGATTCTAATTCTCCTGTTACTCTTTCTCCCATCTTGAAATCTATATTGATTATAATAAAATATTTTTGAGGACCAATTATTTAAAAATATTAACCTTCTTTGTACGATTAATAAATACTTAGAGCCCATTTCCTTTAGATTCAGACTGCGTTACCACAACTATTATCAAATGAACATACGTCGCTCATCGGCGGTTAAATGATGCCTGAAACTTGTGCGTTTTCATCCTTTACCACCTGTCGCATATGATTTGATACGCTCTTCATTCTTTCCTGCCACAGATGTAGTTGAAGCTGCTTTGCCTCGTGGAATTGGAGCGTGGGAGATAAGCTGTACATAAGGCATAAGGGACCTTCACATTTGTAAGCATGGTGGAGAAATTTTATGTGAAAATAGTAAAGTCCTTCTGTGTACGAGTGCTGCGCAGTATTGCTAATTCTATGCCGACTTGCACTTCGTCCACGGAAATATCTTCTGTCTTCCTCATCTGGAGCAATCCTCGATGTTTGGCAGACTGTTTTTACGACTTTAGTCATGCTTTGGGCTAGCGCCCAGCATTCTAATTCCCTTAAGCGTTTCTTCCTGTACGTTAAATAAAGGGTTAAAATTTCGCTCATGTGTTGAATCCTCTCCCGTTGTTCTGGCTATTTTTTATTCAACTCCATGTATGGCATTTATTTCGGCCCACCTTCCTCTTTCCCTGTGGGAGAAATTGTTAATCCCGTTTTCTGGGTCGAAATTTCTGTATAAGTTATCAGACAGCTCTACTAGATCGTTGAAGTTTTGATTGCCTTGATAAGTCATTAGACTCATCTGCATTTGACTTGGAAGTTGAGACAGGAACAACACTCTGATGAATTTTGAGTCGCTTTCAATTAGCAGATCAAAGTTTCCTGCTCCTAAGACCTCTTTTACTCTGCTTATATAAACGCTGAGCATTTCGTCTCTCAGAATTCCTCCTTGAAAGATCTCTCCTATTTGTGTCCTCAGGGCGGGAGCATACACTTTTGGAAACTTTTAAAAGAAATCTCTCACCCCTCCTTCTCACATGCACACACACGCTCACATAAACTCCTTCGATTAGGACAAAGTCAGCAAGGTTTGAGTTTCCGAATAATAATTGTAGAAAAAGATATTTATTTTAAATATTATTTACTATGGAAACTTTTATAAAATCTCAATTGTAAAACTTTCATCTTTCCTTTCTTTGTATATTACACATTTTCCGATGACAAGTAATCTGATTCACGAGACTTCGGGGAAATGGTATTAATATATTTAAATCGTAAGTTTATGTGCCCATTATTATTTCTTGAACAACTCTATCGTACGAAACACTTCCAGAAATTCTTTTAATTTTATTTCTTATGAGACCTCTTCTTCAAATTCCTTTGACCCTCTTCTTTATGCTCACGTAACTGCTCAATTTCAAGAAAATCGCCATTGCATTTTATGCCACATTGGAGATGTCAATGTTGTGAAGTTAGCAATAGTTGGCTGCATTGGTTTCATTGTAGCTGATTTTCATGGAGCTGTTGATAGGCGAATTTTTTGATTGTGGTAATCACATTTTGATCTCGTAAATAAAGTAATAGTATTTAACAATGAATTTCACCATGGTAATCAAAACTTATTGATACAAAATAGCATTAAAAAATTTATGCCCTAAGACAGCAAATGAGGTTCGTTCTATTGATATTTATTTAAAATGGGGGACCTTACTAATTATATGGACTCTCTTCGATTTTTCTCTAGCCCCCGTATCCCTTGACCCGTGAGTGGTAGAAAAATAATAAAATATTGGTCCAACAATAAAGAGAAGAATCTCTAAAATTTCGAATAATTAATAGGAACTTAAACAAGATTGGTTGCGCTTTTAAAACAACAAAGATTAGGAATCGACTTAACCTGGTGACAAGTATAGGTCTTATTAATGAATGGACTGAGGAACCTTGTTCTGTATTTTTTCTGGTGAAATTTTAATTTTACTTGATTTTTCTTTACCTTCCCCTTTTATTTAGAATTAAGCAGCACATGATAATATTTGAACTTTAATCACCAGCAAACAGTAATCTATAAGAATAAGGCTTTTAATGCTGAATAAATATCATGCGCAGGCTCGCATAATTCAATAAATATTATTCTAATTTAAAAATATTATGTTTTACATTACCTAAAGCAGTAAATCAGTCAATCAGTTTAATCAAACGCATCAAGCCACTTTTCCTACCTTCAAATGTCTATTGATCTATCGATTAACTTTAGCTCTGATTGATTCAAGTATATTTTATATTAATTGTTGTAGTATTTACAGTACCCTAAAGCAGATAATCAACTAGCCTACCTCCAGCACCTTCCCCTACCTCCAATGATCTATTACAAGAAATCTATTTATAAAATTGAATCTTTGATTATTGAATCTTTGATTTCAAGTCATATTTTCTATTTAAATTTTTTTTATCGTTTGTAATTAACCCTAAAGCAGTAAATCAGGTAAAATACAGTAAATCAAAGTACATCCAGCTATCCTCGCTACCCTACATGACTCTTACTTTCATATTTACTCTGGGATTATTTGATCTATTATCTATTACGAACTATTGATTGAAGCCATTATTTCGCTTTAAGTTATAGATCAATAGTTCTTTGATAAAAAAGCAGGGAAAAGAAAAACAAGTTTTTATTTTAAAAGCATTTTATGAATAAAGTCGCAAACTACATAATCGTTTACATATAATTTTTAGCAGTAAACAGTTTTACAATTTTTAAAAGAACTTATTAAAAAAACCAGGTATAATGAAATTTAAATACAGTAGATTACACCACATAAATGTAGAACTTTATAGGTATGTACCAGGAAAAACATGCAAGGTATTAACACTATATGAACATTGATTATATTTTAAAAAGATGTCACTATATGATTACTAAACATACAAATCTAAAAATGCAGGAGTAGGAATAATATACAACATTATTTTTTCATTCTATACACGGCTATCAGTGTCATTGTTCGAAACATCCCTAGGAGAAGTGTTAGATAATTCCAGAGTCGGTATCCAATTTCACAGAACCGAGTTCATTACAATGCGAATTCACCTAAAAATCTTCTTTCGTTTCTAAGGGCATTGTTATTTCATTTCTTCTTCATTCATCTTTAATAATTCAAAATTATATTTCCTACTCTGTCAATCTCGATGAATTGAGGATGTTCAAATACACCAGAACTGAGATCGATGATGTCAAACTTTGTCCAATTTGAGACTTAACCCTAATGTGCCTTTTCTTAGGATATTGAGATGATAAGAAATGTACAAGCTAGAAAGATCAGCTGGAGATCGTAGGCATATTCAAATTACTGTTTTCGCATAAGTACTTAGATCAACACCATCGTTACCGTGTATTCGCTGCAAGATACAGTATTGGCCAATAAATCGTAAAAAAAGGACGCGAACATTGATAATGTGAAGGCCTTGCTATATCTTCATACTCCGACCGATATGGTTGACCATTCAATGCAAACCGATAGACTCTAAGACCGAAAATGGGTAAATTTAAAGCAGAACTTACCAATACGTACCAGAATAGGCATCGTGTTCTACCAGAATTCGCTATGATTATTACCTTGCAGGTAAATCTACCATTGACGATAGTAGGTATATAGTAATACTCGATACAGTTCTTGGGTAAAGTTTGTAAAAAATTTAGTCTCAAATTCTCTTGATTGGAATATTTTGCTGTATCAGGTCAAAAACGAGATTTCTCTATTTCCTATTGTTTAATTGGGAGAAAATTTCATTTACGTACATAGAGATACGCATCCACGAAACTGAAATAGGTTTTGGAGCAGGTAGTTGTTGGACATGTAGCCGTTGCTTGAAACATTAGCGCCAAATTAGGAGTAGATCAGTTCAAACCTGATGCAGGGTGTCCACTGATGTAGAAGTCTCTTCCTGTGAGAACTATTTCACCGCTTTACACGTCCGGTATATTCGGTAAGTGTTATTTTTAAGATTTAGCAGCGTTGTTACCCTATGTTTCTCTTTACAATCTTTTAGAATATTGTAGTATCCACATTGATTCGTAAATGGACTGTCAAGCATCATTGAATAATTTAGTAAAGCTTCGATATAACTGCGGCTCATGGGGTAACTACGCCTAGCTGATGACTCCTAGAGATGTTCAATTTAAAAACACTCAAGTTGAGTTGAACCATGCTATACAGGAAATTTGTCTCGGTGCGATACATATGTGCGTCGGTGCCTGTGAGACTTTGAACATCTTCAGTTTGACTAACTAGTCTTTCAGATATAGAAAAACATTCGAAGGATCCAAGAATATTGGTCAGAAGTGCAGGATGTTGAATATCGAGAGGTACATCTAGTATTTGTGATTGCTGAATGTGGGTTAATGCTGATAAATTAGGATTCACTCACATTGATCTGTGTAGGGAAATTCACAGAAGAGATCCAATTCGGCTCTTGCAGCAAGTCGGGGCTAGAAGGATGGAGGAAATGCCTCTTGCTGTTACAATCGCTTGACGTATAATGAGGAGAGGTATGTTTAAACATTCCTTTGATAGATGATGAAGAGTATTATTATTATTTATGTAAAAAAAGTTACCACTTTTCACTGTTATTAATTAGAGCAAATACATCAATACATTTTTCTTTAGTGGTCCTTTGAATTCCTACTTTAAATGAGTTATTACGACCACCCTAACCTTGACCAGTCAGTCTTAACGTCGTACTTTTCGTTCTAACATCATCTCCAACATGTTTCGATCTGAAAACATCGGCTAGTCGACGTTTTACAGCACCTACGAGGGTCGACACCCCCCATAATATCTGGAATGTGTTTATTCCCGTTCGTGCTTTAATTAGCAGGATGTATTTAACCTCGCTGACTTTAAACAAAGGGATAGCTCTACGAAATAACGAATCAAAAAATTCTCCTAAACCATATCCCCTCTGCACTCTTGAACCCCTGAAATTTTTTAAGTGGTAGCCATATATTATTAATTAATTACCGGAGCTTCCTTATATATGCTGATATACTTACACATGCTGTCCCAATTAGTGAATGGGTATGGAGATTGCCTTTCACGTCTCCTTAATATAACACGATCCGACACTCAGTTGGGTCCTTACTCATAAGGCTAAGTAGTGAACATGAAAGCTTATACATTTACGGACTTTTAGGAAAAATGTACTACTCTTAACAAAAGAGGCATTTGTATGCCTTACATACTGATGGTCTATAATATCTGTATAAAAATAGGCCATACCTGGATTTTTGAAAACATTTACGAAGGCTGCATTACAAAATTGTAATGATCTCAGGTGTTATCTTTTTGTGACATACTGTTCCATTCGTTGGTATATAACGTATTAGATCATTTAGAGATGGTTTGATATCGTTATTTCTCATATTGGGAGTCTGCAGGGGGTAAAATCTGACAATTACGAAACCAGGTTGAATGGCGGAAAATAAATAATAAACTTCTATCTTTCAGTTTCACATGAGTTTGAGATTTTAAAGTGAATTATACGGTATTTCGTTAACAGCGATTTAGTTAAGCAAGAAACACTAAGATCTTTAATAAAACTGATTGCTTCAAATTTTTTTAGGTACAAACTCTATGAACACATCAGTAACCGACTTATAGAGACCGCAGTAAAAATATCTTCCAAAAGAAATATTCTTTGTCGCCTCGTCTTGATGACCGCGCTAATTTCAGCGTTTAATTATTTAATACATTTTAACATTATCAAATTCTAATATCATAACGCCATATATGAATCAGGCCTATTCTCTATATCGGCGTCGAGAATTATTTCATAACACTACTTCTTACATTCTCGTTCGAGTTTTATGGGAATTTAAATAACTCTGTAGTAAAGTCTGATATTTTACTTTTAGGATGAAGGTCCATAGAACCGATGACGGCAACGTAAAATAGAAATGATCTTCACTCTCATGTTCACCAAGTAAACTGATCAATGTTTCTTAATTCACGTTAGCATTTATTTAACTATTAAACTTCGCTGGTAACTTACCCATTTGACAAGATACTTTTTTTATTTTTACCTTTTCCTTTAGATCCTAATATTTTTCTATTTTATTTCATTACTATGACCACGTTTCAGTTGTATTTAATGCTTATAGAAACCAACTCTTTTACTATAGTTCCCCATTAAATCTTCAAGATAGTATAATTTTACAATCCTTTTAGGGATTCTCTTGCACGGTATGCCTACTTTAAAACTCTCTCGGACCAACCTGTTCATACCCTTTTCGGAATTGTTCGTTTGACACATACACTCACATAATTCCTACTTTAATACCTGTATTATCTTTTATTTTGCGTACTTCACGGAGAGGTATAGAAGATTTTATCTTCACCATCTCTAGAGGAGATTGTTAGTTGGTCCAAGATAAGACCTATTAACTTGTAGTATATCTATATATTTAAAAGTATTCATCTTCGTGAAATACTTATGCAGTCTTTCTTTTATAGTTCTTTGCACTCTTCCCACTATTGCAGCTTTATTAACTAATAACATGTTGTAATACCCTATATCATACCCTGTAACAATCTCTTTAAACTCTTTACCTAAAAATCTTGAACCTCTAACGGTCCACATCATGTAAGGATGTCTTTTATTCTCATTTGTAATTTCTTCTGACTTGCAGCAGCTACGTCTTTGACCTTTTTATCTTTAAAGCCGCTAACATAAGTATTGGAATATACAAATCATATCACAAAAAAGAATGATTGTACCCTCATTGTTAGATTTATATTTTATCATTTCAGTCAAAATCTAGTTGCCAGACGTTATCTAAATGGTGGGACTATGCTTTTCGTGTTGGAAAAAATTGTTTTTTTCCGTATAGGTTAGTGTACGAGCTAAAGGCATCCCTTCACTTGTAAAATATTTCTTAATCTTTTTATTAATTATGAGGAACTTCTCGAGCACCTTGAAAGCCCCCGATAACTGTAGGCGTTCACAATCAAAGTAAATATTTATCGACCGCTCCCAAGCGTTGTAGTTATTCACTGGCTCAACAACTAAATCATGTAAGAAAATTTACAACTGTCTATATGAAAATATATTATTTTTAAATTAAAAACAATCAATTATTAACTATTATTACCTTGACAAAGTCTAGGACTCGCCGCATTTATACCAGAAAGTAAACACATAGGTTATAACATCAATTTTAAAATCCTACAAACATACATCATATAACAAGTACAATAACATAATGTAGGAAACTATCCATTTTGAAAACGATGTTTGGTCTTTTCTTATTCTTCCTGCACATTGGAACGATAATGTAATCTACTTTGCGCTCTTTAAATCTATCCGATTGCAAAAGAAAGATACCAGAGGGCTCACGTTAGGATCTAGGGACATTGGAATATTCATCCAGTTCGTTAATCTTATGCTTACTTCTGGATTAAAAGCTTTTCGGAAAATTATAGTTTGAAGTTCTGTTTGATCCTATTCCATCTGCCAACAGGGAGCCTTCTTCCAATCACGCCGAAGAGACAGAATATCAAGTCATCATATTCGACCCTGCTATTAGTTTCTCGTTCAATAGATGACTTTGCCGAGTTCATACCAGTAAGCTGATCTTTTATAAAACTTCTTATAACTAAAGCTAAAACCCGTTTTCTTATTCCTCATTGGTAAGCTTTCCTTGAGTACATGTTTAAACAAATTATCTTTCTTTTCACTTCAATCTTAGTATCTGACGCCAGAGCTGAATCTTCCTTAGGATAAATTTATAAAAACTTTTAGATCATACCAATTATTTGTATAGCATTTTGATATAGGATTCTTTTTTCATGGATGTTAACATCAGAGTTTAATATATGATGGAGTTCCTTCTCGTAATCTTTATCTGTTCAACTTGCGAATCATAAAAACTCAAAGGCTGCTGTTGAATCAGCGGTTGATAAGGGATATACCCGAACTGTTGCTGTTGAGGGTTTGATTGAGACTGTTCGACCTGTTGTTGTTGCTGTTGTTTGTTGATGGTTAGTGAATGTTGTTGTTGTTGTATGTTGCTTTGTGTTGCTGTGTGCTGTTGATCGATGTTGCAGAGGTAGAGGTTTTCCTGTATAATCAATTTCATCCTCTCATATCGCTATAAGGGTAACACTTACGCTCTTCATTATTAGGGCAAAGCCACTTGGTATCAGGGGCTATGACTAGAAAAAGAGATTAAGGTAGAGGAACACACCTCTCCTTTTTGTAATAGCTTCTTTTTATTTTTAAGCTTTCTTACGTTTCCAGCAATTTTTAATGATGCTTCTATGACGACGCAGCTTTACCTTTGAGTCTGTTAAAAGGAACATTTCCTATTATAAGATTTAGGCATACTTCAGCTATACATTGAACAAATTTTTCAATCTTCACAGATCAGGTTACGTTTTTCAGAAGGTTTCAGATTTTTTAAATTTTTCTCATAAGAGGTTAAAATAATTTTCCACTAGACTCATCTAATTCAGGTATGTAATCTGTCTCAGCCTCGTAGGCTAAGATATTTGATACGCAGCAACCTCGTGTGTGTGTTCTTGGGAGTGAAAGCGCGGCAGGCTAAATAAACCTGAGCTTATAATGTAACTCTTATATAATACTTTTAGAAATCTTTACACGCTGAGTAGGAACATTTGTGTGGCCACAAATTGATTTGGCTTATATCTCTTTGCTTTGACCAAAAGATTAAAACTGTGTATTAAAAGACCGACTCACTGCATAAATAGTTTATTTTGATGAGAAAATTATTCTAGTTATAAAAAATGTTACCCCAGGTTGCGAACGTTTTTAATAAATGCATAGAGTAACACTCGTAAAGGTTTCTGCTAATATCCTCTATCAATTTATGCCATTAAATCGTCAAGGATATGTATAATTTAAATACCTGTAACATGTGAAGAGACTTTTAAATATCTATATAAGCTTCGTGAATTGAATTACGAGCTTTTGTAACTCATTAAAACTCATTCTGGTAACACACTGTAAGCACCAAGAATGATTTATTAACGGCTTTGTTCGAATCTTCAACCTCTTTTAAACTATCCTTAATAAAAAGAAAAAGGTTTTTCCGCAGCCTGTAGGACAGATACAAGACAATGTGGCAGGTGCACGGAACTAAATTTAACCAAACGCTCCATTTAGTTAACGCACAACAAAATGAACAAGAAAGGTCTGCATTATGTTATCCAAATTAGCTTTAAAATAAAAACTTGTTTTACTTTCCCGCCTTATTATATCAAGAACTTATTTAAATTATACTAAAGGAATATGCTTGAATCAAAGATCAATAGATCATTAGATCATAGATCAACTAGATCATGGAAGGGTAGGGGGTGCTCGGATGGTCATCCTTGATTTAACTGAATTTTGCTGACTTTACTGCATGTTTAGAGGTATGAAAAAATACAATTTCTAAACAGAAAAATAACTGACACTTACAACATCAAACTAGCACATCAATTCGAATCAATAAAGCATCAAACTGATCATGGAAAAGGGATAGCACGAGGAATGGCTGGACTAGAGATACTTTGATTACTGACTTTACCTAGAATTACTGCTTTAGGTATGTAAACACATAACAATAAGCATTTTAGTAAAAACAATTGACTTGAATCAATAGATCAATAGATCAAATAGATAATAAAAACTCAATGGAAATACGAATGGGTAGAATTTAAGTTCCTCAAAAATTGTTCCGGTTTCATGATTTCCACATTTATAATTAAAATGCATAACATTTTTTAAGGATAAATTTAGATTTGGGAAAGAGTTAATAATTGAAATACATGCGAATTTGAGACCCAAAGCAAATTTAAACGCAATCTTTCATTACGAACCAATATAAGCTCTTGACTCGCATTTTCATTTTAATATACTGGACGAGTGAAATGACACGATTTCAACGAATTCATGTCATTTTTTTTTAAAAAGAATTTGATTCAAAATCAGAACCTTCGGAAGATTCCAATTCCGATTCCGATTCCGATTCATTATCGATATTCATAAATTTCGAAAGCGCAACTATAGCAGCTTTGCTTTTGGAACGCAATGAATTTACAACCGCTGGAGTATCATTAATTGTGTTAGGGACAGGAATTGTTACCTGCTGAGATGATGATGGTAAAGGAACCATCGATTTTGAAGCAGAACTATTTCCTTGAGATTTGATTT
>JABUQX010016466.1:0-54702 GCA_015478945.1 Trachelipus rathkii | reverse complement strand
CAATTTTTAAAAGTATAACCTCCTATATTATAACCTAAAACTATTTATATTTATATATGATAATATTTACTTTACATATTATTTATGTATATATATATATCTGGTACCTTTATTTTTAGGGAAATATACTTCTTTAATATCAATTGTATAATAATAATTATATATATCAATATATATATATCATATATTATTAGTATATTTATTATATATCAATAATTGCTGTTAAAATTAATAAGTTTTTAAAATATAATAAGCTATATATATTATACTTATTTATAATATTTTTATATATACTAAATTTATATATAATATAAGAATTATACCTATTAAATATAATACTATAACATAGTATTTGAAATTTAGGTGAAAAATTAGTATTAAAATATAAGAGCCTAATAAATTAGTTATATATAGTTTATTGAAATATTTATATAAGGGAAATATAAGATTTAAAGGTATTTATATTGAGAAGTATCAATAATTTATTTGTATTGATATTTGATAAAACTACTAGAACGAGCGGATATTTGTTGCATATTTATATAATATTTTTATTATATATTAGTTTATTTATAAATTGAGAAGTTTCGTTAAAGATTATAATTAAAGTTATATAAATGTATTAAAAAAATAATACCACTACTTAAGAATTAAATTTCGCAATGTATATGAATCTCATTTGCCCTGAGGGGTGACTATAAACACAGCTTGCAGGGGGAGTCACCGTATAACTTTCTTTTCCTCCTGTTAGTTCCCTATTATTCGCAAATATCCTGTGGATTTAGGAAACAGGAGCCTGAATCCCGGGTGCGCACTTTTTTATAGGGATATAAGGGTTAAACATTTATTATACATTATAATAAAATAATTAAATTTATATATATATAAATTACATCATATTATTCTATGACTTATTGAAAAATTTATAGGTAATTACAATTTGGAAATACATTATTATTAATATTATATATTATAGTATATATTTCATTATTATTTTATTTTATAGATAGCTAATGTATGATATATATACCTTATATTTATAAATATTGCTTGAACGCAAGCTTGTATATGTAGGACAATAAACCCTCATAAACAATAACGTCTCCAGGAGAAGATTTATTGCCATATATATAAAGTCCTATATACCCCTTCTCTCCGTGGGCCGCTGGTCTTCAGGGCTTGCCACACTGCGGGGTCATAGTTGTAACCTTCCCGCCACCCTTCGGCCCGGTCTTTCATCAAAGTATTTTTCACGGGGACTTGACGATCGTTCCACGATTGCTCTGAGAGATTGAGAGTTAGAGAAAAAAGCGACAGTATATAGAAAGAAATTGTGGGTGACTATGTTTGTCCGTGATAAGGTCTAAGTTATACGAATTTGGAGTGCTATAAGATATACATTGTGTTAGAATCTAATCTGTGGTTTATATAAGAGTTGTTTCGATAGGATTAGATAGGAATGGTGGTCCTCATCCTGGCTAGTTATATAGGGTCAGGATGCTTGACAAATTTATGGTTTAGGAGGGAAGGAGATATGGAAATAATCTGGAGGATCTAAGTATTCCGGATTGTAGGAGAAATGTTCGTTTAGAATAAGTTGTAGTGTTGTTCTTGTTTACTTAAGATGTTTTATCGTGTATTAGACGAGTGTTGTGGGAATTTTTTTGCGAGAAGTGTTGTTTAGTGGAGGTGGGATATTGTTAAAGATTTGTTTGTAATGTTAAGCAGCATAAGAGAGGAGGAGGTTATGAAGCGATTAATGGATCAGAAGTGCGGTGGTGACATGAGGATGTATGGGGGTGCTAGTGTTTTGGCAAAAATTTGTGGTGACTATCATTTCTAAGTATGTGTTTGCACTATATATAGACCTATTACCCAAACTAGTTGTCTGTGTATGTTGTTGGAGAGAATAGAGTATATTTTCTTAAGATTCTGGAAGACTCGCACCCGTTGTTATGTTATTTAAATAATATGTTCTATGATATTCCGTTTAATATTAGGATCCGGTTCGCTCATGGTAGGATGGACGCTAAAGTTCTCTAATGTTGGTGTAAGGATAAAATTGATATTTGTAGAGCATTGGTAGTGGTACTTCATTAGTTTTGTTGCTCGTGATAATGCTCAATGCGCAAGCTATCGGTCTTAGAAAATATCAGTTTACTTGTTTGTCATGAATCCTGAAGGTAATATGTTGTCTGTGCGTTTTTTTGTGATAATTTAGATTTGATAGCCTAGCACTAGGAACATTCGTCTTACTAATATATTAACGTTGAATCAAATCACTTTCTATATTTCCTAGACTCTCTTTATAAATATTACCGAAGATTAGTTCGATTTTCTGTAAGATGAATAGAGGAGTAAGGAATATTGATGATTTGTTTGGTGAGGCGGACATTCATGTCAGCTAGCCATGGTTTGGATTAGGAATTGATAATTTGTTTGATGGCTCATTTTGTGGGTGTATGTTAAGAAGTTTCTCGAATGTGTGGTAGCGCCGATGGTGAGGTCATCTGCGTAGGTTGTAAAGTTGGTGTGGTCTGTTTGTGGATTGTTGGTCAGTGATCGGCAGATTTCGAATCGCTGATAATTAGGTTGAAGCTTAGTTGGGAGAAGAGTTAGGATTATTGCTTACGGCCTAATGAGGTACATATTGGTGGTATTCTAGTTGATCTTAGATGTTTTATTTACACATATAATAGATGGCGAAATTTTTAATTTGTATGAGTCAGTTGAGTTTGGGCTGTTCTTCCGTGATTAGTAGTTAGATATGATTTTAAATTTTGTGGGGGGTGTTGGTAGTTTGTTATTTTGTGGATTCAGTTGGTGTTTTGGAACTGTATCGAAGGCTTTGTTGATGTCGATTGCGATGAGGTATTTTTTTGTGTATATTTATGAGAGATCTAAACTAGTTTGGAGGTATTTAAGGAGGCCGTTAATAAATTATGGGCGTTTCTCGAATGATGTTTGTTAATATTATGACGAGTTCAGTTGGGTTAGAAATGAGTGGTTGGAAGCAATGTCTGGATAACTTAATATGTTTGGAGAGATGATAACAATGTAATTTTTGATCAGAAGGAGCTTTGTTAATCGGAGAAGTTTGCATATTGTTGATGTATCAGTTATAATAGGAATGGTTAGGAAAGAATTAGTGAGTATTAATTTTGAGGGGTGTTTCCGCCCGGTTTTAGTTCTTTGATAGGATTATGAAATTGCTTTTTTTCCAGAAGGGGAGGAAATAAAATTTAAATTTATTTACTTTATCGATATATATTTTAAATAATAAAATAGTAATATTTCAGTGTAATGATATATATTTAATTATATTCCCTAATGTGCCTATACCGGTAGATTTGATTCGTTGCCAGGATATTGTTGTGGGGTCTGTTGGCTGAAGAGGTTTTTAAGGGGGATCTTTAACTTGGTGCCTTTATCTTAGATCCGTAGTGGTTAATGTTGTATTGTTTATCAAGTTGTGTTTGGGTACTGTCTCTTCTTGAAAATATTTTGAATAATTTCCTTGTTTTGTGGGTGGGGTGGGGTTTGTGGCCTTTTGCTTTAGCGGGAAAATAGTTGGTGTTTGCGAGTTGTTTATGGTAGGTTAGTGGCGGTCTCTCGCTCGCGCGCGTTTTGCATGGAGTTTTCGATCTTATGGAATGGTATTCATAGTGTACGGACATGTTGTGTAAGTTACAACTGTTTTTGACTTTTCCAGAACGATGTGTATATAGTTTATCCTAAAATTCTGGGTTGCTCTGTATTATCTTGTTTTGTGTGGTTTCATTTCGTGTTAGTTAAAGTTTGGAAGTTATTCGGAGAATGTGTTTTCAATTAAGTTTGATTGAGATAATTCAGAGTTGAGTTTCTAGATTGATGAATTACGTTGTTGATTAAGTTTTCTATTTCAGGGATTTAGGGTTGGATTGTATTTTTATAAAAGGTATCCTCTTTGGGGATATTATTGGATTTGCAGCATTTTGGAATTGAGTAGTGGAGGTTTTGGAGTAGCTTTGGTTTAAGAGAGTGGTAAAAGGTGTATGTTGGATGCTATTAGAGGGTAAGTTGTTTTACTATGTGATCATAGGAATTTTCCCCAGGTCAGCGTTTTTTTGTAATTTGTATGTTTTACTGAAAGTGAAAAATATTTTACTGTGTAGTTTTGATATTTGATTGATGATTTAGAGAGAGGTGGTCGGAGTTTAAATGGGTTAGTGTAGACCAACAGTAATTATAAGTGTGAAGTATTTAGGTGAGCAGTAACGGTTAGTTTCTGGGAAAGTGTAATGTTTCATCTAGTTTAGGAGAGGAGAGAGTTTTCTAGTTAATGGTAGTTTGGGTTGTTTGAGCATATGTTTAATTTTCAAAGTTAGATAGATAAATTGATTTCTTCGGGGGGTTGGCAACAATATTGGGCGTTTGTACCATGCCGACGGATGGTGAAGGAAAAGGTCACCTCCCATTATTAAATTTGGCTTGATTGATAAGTAAATAAATAATTTGGGTATTATACAGTTAAATTGCTATTATCTTTTTTTATATTCCTCTTGGAAAGGAATTCTGGGGGATAAAGTGAGTTTTTGTTTTAATCATAAAAAGATAATAATATATTTCTATTACTGTGAAGGATTGCCTAGTTTTGGTAGTTGTCTGATATAGTAGTGGTTGTAGAAGCGTTGAGGGTGAGTTTAGTAGTGAAGTGAGTTATGTTAAAATAGAGATAGTTAGTAGATAGAGTTGTTTTCATTTATATGGGAGGATATTGCGAAGTGAAGATAGAGATGGTATCTTCAGTCTCCATAAATCCTTAGGGTCTGGGTGAATTTTAGGCATGTTGGGCTTTCTTGGATTCATTGATATGTGTTATTGTTTTGTGCTTCAGGAAGATTTCTATTTCTTTATATTGTTTTTTTGTGAATTCCATTTAGTATTGTTTTTGTAAGTATGTTATTATAGTTGTGTTTATTTGTTGGTTTGAAGTAGGGTTGTTTGATTAATTGTTAAGTGGTAAATGTCATAACTATTATTTATAGAGAAATCCCAATTATGTTTGTGATGGATAGGAGAGAATTTGTGAGAGGGCGATGCAGTAAGATTTGGTGTATCACACGGCGTTCAGATTTGATCTTATAAACGAATGGACAAATAATCCAAGCTCAGACTCTGGTCCACATAGGACCCGTGGTATATTCTCCAAATATCCCCTTAACAGGCTTTTATAGCAGATAGAAGCTAAGGTATAGTGCCTGGGAAGTGTATGCTTCAAGGATGAGAGAAAAAAGGAGAAACCATATAATGAAAAAAAGATACAAAAGAGTCCGTGAAAAATCTGAGGAGGTCCTCCTGACGAGGATGGCTAGGCGCAAAATTTCGCGGTGCAACGGAAACCACGCACATTATCTCTAGATGCGAATGGGGGAGAGGAGGGGAGTAAAGATGAATAATTTGAGAGTTTTCGTCAGCCATTTGAACGTTCCATCAATTAGACATGGGCCGTACTTCATCTGTATTCTAATATTATTATATTATAATTATATATATTATATATATATATATTATTTTTATATTTATATTATATATATATATATATTATTTATGTTATATATCCTATATTTTATATATATATATATATTATATATTATATTATTAATATTATATAATATATAAATGAGTTATATTTTATTATATATAATTATAATTATTAAATATTAATATTTGGAATAAAACCTTTTCCAAATTTAGAGGTGCGGGGCGGCCAATTATGTTTCACTAATTTTCAATAAAAAAAATTTTTAGTATCCATAAAAAAGATATATTACCTATAATTTTTTTCGAGATAATATTAATATATTATATATATATTATATATTTTATAATATTACTATATATATACTATATATATATTATATATATATAATATATATATATATATATATATTATTAATATATATATATATATATATATATATAAATATGTATAATTAAATATATATTATATTAATATATATATATCAATTTATTATATATAGATTATATATATATGTAGGTAGTAGTAATAAATACTCTATTATATATATAACTCATATATAATGTTTATATTATATATTTATTATATATATATATATATTATAAATATTTTTAATATATATAATATTAAAATAATAATAAATTATAGTATATTTATATATATATATATATTTAAATATATAACTATATACTTATTATATGTATATATATATATCATAATATATAATATTATATACTATATAAGAATATATATTATATTTATATTATCTAAATAATAATAGTATACTATATTACTATTATATATATTTATATATATTTCTTTTTTTTTAGATTGTAACCACTGCTCTTCATTACCTGGGCAGTGGCCCTATTCTTAGGAAAGGTGCTATTATTAATTATTTATCTTATCTACTACCCTCACAATGCACTATCACTTTTAGCCACCATTGTATTAATATGGTAATTAGTCCTAAGCCCCTAACTAACTATCACCTTCTCATTTACTATAAAGGGTATATTCCTTCTGAACAAATATAGAAGCCTCCTTCATTGCCTAGCTACTTATCGGTATTCCTCAGATAAGTATCCTTCTTTTCGTGCAAAAATATATCTTGGTTATCTTGCTGATTCCTTCATTCAATTTAAAACTAATTGATCACAATTCTTTTGCAATGAACTTGTAGATTTGATTTATACAATTCTTTTACTTTCGCAAGTGTTACTGGATGTCAACGCATTGTTGAGCAGCCGCTTGTTGTGCCAATGGAAAAGATTCTGTATCATATATAATTATATATATATTATATATATATATATATATATATTTTATATTACTATATAATATATATATATATATATATATTATACATTTTATATATTTATAACCTTATATATTATATAATATATATATATATTCTAGAGGGGGTGTTTGCTACGCCTCAGAAGCTAACAGCTAACGTCATTACGGCGATGAGCACAGACGCAAGGCTTTGAAGTGGGGGAGAATTAATAGTCAGCAAGGAACACAGAAGATGGAAGAGAATTCCACCAGAAAGAGGTGGGCAAGGAAAGAGAAGCCCAACAGCGAACTGCCCTTTGGAGTTACCAAATCAAAAGAGCACTATAGTGAGGCAGACGAATCAAAAGCACCCTAGTGCTTACGAGGGCGATGTAAAGGTGGTGGTAACGCGAGTGATGAAGTTCCTGGCATCACGTGCACCGCTGCGGTCCTATAGAAACGACAGCGACTCTAAAGAAGCCACATCGGCTCGAAAGATAGAGAGTCAAGTGGACCTCGGAGAAGTTATCAGAACAGTTTATTCTACAGCCTTTTTTTTTCCTTTTGGCTGATCCCATATCCAACGCCGGGTGAAACCAGAGCCCACACCAGATATGAGAGCAGTATTCCATACAAGGGCGGAATGAGGCCCTTTGTATAGCTCTGGAGTAACTGAGAGAGGGAAAAAAGCCTCGCAGTCTAACAGAACTCCCCAGTTTTTTTTGAGGTCCCCTTAGTAGTGAATTGTGTTTCCCTCTTTTTCGAAGAATTTTTTTGTTTCATGTTAAGGCCAAGGAATTTTATATTGTCAACAGAAGAGACGAGAGAACCGTCGAAGGATAGGAAAGTTAAGAAGGTGTCTTAGAGAGGGAGAATTTTGTAGAAGTTGAGTTTTTTAAAGTTGAATTTCACCCAGGTTCAGTACTGACCCACCTCGGATAATTCTAAATCCTCAGATCAGCGAGAATAGAAACGGAAGATTAAGATCGAGAGGGCAATTCTACGAAGTTCAAAACGGGAGCCGAATTGAAATGAGTTGAAAAATGAGGTGCAGTCCTCGCATACTGAGTGGGATAGAGTTTAGGATTTGTGCACGGTGACGGCAGATCATTAACTGAAAGTAGGATAGAGTAGAGAGATAAACAAAAGAACCCTGAGGAACCCACTATTGACAGAAAAGGAAGAAGATGTAGCCCCATCGAACCACAGCCAATATGAGTGATTTAAAAGATACTAGCCATAAGTAAGCAAGAGAAGGAGGAAACCTAAGGAGGGGGAGCTTGGAGAGCAGTGCCGCTTGCCATACTCGGTTCAAATGCCTTGGATTGTCAACGACGCCGCCCACGCATAGTCCTCCCGTACGTTTTCCTAAGAGCGGAAAACATAAATCAGTAGATAGGATGTCTATCAGCCAGTGACCTCGACGACCGAAGCATCTGGGATCGACGAAGTGAATGCGATTCCAGATGAATCTAAGAAATGAGATATTTGAGCAAAGCGTTTCAAAGATCTTTAAGATCGACTACAGTGAGAGCTATAACGAGCGCACGCTCTCACGCACAGGGATCACGACAGGCTCTCTATCTTCTTCGGCAATAGGTTGGACATGTGCGTGCTTCCAACAGTGAGGGAGAGTGTAATCGATTGGACATAGAGAATATAGTGAACGAGAGGGGAGGGGCCAGCATGGAAGCACACTCTCCCTCAAACTAAGGGATTTAATGTCCGTCCGGGCCACTGCCCTCGTAAGTGCATAGATTATCAGATGAGACGCACCCGATTCAAAATGTAATCACAGGCAACAAGCATCAGGAACCTGAGCGAAGAGGAGGATTCAGAGGACGAGGAATGCCCAGAAATCGCCAGGGTTGAATTTCAGTGGAAAACTAGGAAGGGCCCAGAAGAGATTGGCCTTTTCAGTTGGAGAAATTCATTAGAATAAATTAGATGGGAAAAGGCAGATAGGAAACCCGTTGATATAGAGATATTTTTGGCAAGCAAGGCCAGAAAGAACTTTTGTTCAGTAGGAGAAGCAAGGAGATTAGCGCACTTTTCGTTTGATAAAAGCCGTCTTTGCTCGTCGAAGAGTAATCCCTGCAACGATTCTAGCTGAATGAAAACAAATAGCAGGAGTGACAGGAGAACGAGAATATTTTTCTACTCCCGATACGCACTCTGCTCTGTCGCTTGAATGGCCTCAGAGAACAAGCACGATAGAATCATGACTTATGAGGAGAGAAAGATTTGTTGAAAGAAGGAATGAACTTGCTCGTACCCCTCACTCCACGATTAACAGCGCTCCGCAACTTAACCGGCAGATGTCGAAGCGTCCCAGGACAAGCAGTAGTTCCACCAATTATAGTTAGCGTAAGGCAGGCCTAGCGCAAAGGCCCGCAATCGGTACCCGAAGAAAAAGTGTCCAGACAGGATGAGTCTGCAGTAGGCAGGATGGACGACTCGCTACTAACGCGCACAGGGCATGGAGCTGTTTTGGATCGAGAAGTTAATTACACATTAAAAAATATAAGGTTGTGGTCAGATTTACCACATAGGAGCGAATGTTATAGTTATAAATTTATTATATATTATTATATATAATATTATATATATATAATAACCATCACTATATATATATAATACATATGAGTTATTTATATACTGTCATCTATTTCTATTAGTATATATATATAGTATATTATATATCATATTATATATACTATACTATATATATATACATATTTATTATTATTGTTAAATATATCATATATATATATATAAATATATATACTACTATAATAATTATATATTATAATATTATAATATATATTATATATATATATTTATACTATATTATACCCTTAAATGTTATTAACTAATACATTATTATTCATATTTTATATATATATTATATATAACTATATATATTATATATATATTATATATATAATACCCTATATATATGTGTGTGTGTCGTGTGTGGTGTGTGTGTGTTGGTGTGTGTGGGTAAGTGTGTGTGGTGTAGGTGTGTGTGTGAGTGTGTGTGTATCTTGTGGAGTCGTGACATGTTTGGTATCACAATAGTGATTCTTAATGCTAATTGTGTATGTGAATTGAAAATGATTAAAATGATTTTGGACATAAATGCATATTTTCCACATAATGCTGTTAAGGATGCTTGACTAAATATAGTGTGACTGCGGTTGACTGATTTCTCCAATTTGGAGCTATTGTAAACATTGTAATTACTCTGGTCTTTCTTTGATGAGTACGACTGCTATTTCGATTAATATTCATGTGAGTGACATATAGATATTAGAGTATTAGTTATAAATTATAGCTGCGGATGCGGATGCGGATACGAATGTAGCTCATAAATTAGTAGCTGCGTTGATAGGTTATGGATCATAGAATGAGGATGTCGCAATAAATCATGAATCGAATACAAATTTTAGACAAAATTTTCAATTTTACTTTTCGAAAACTTGAAAAATAATATATATATATATATATATATATATATAATATATATTATATATTATATATATATATATATATATATATATATTATATATCTAATATATATTTATATACGAAATATCATATAACTAATATAAATATATTATCTTAATATACTATATTAATATATCAAATATTATATATATATATACTATATATATACTATATATATTATACATATATATATATATAATGCTCATATTATATATATTATATATTATTATATATATATATTATATATATATACTTGCACACCATCGCTTTTCTTTTATAATGTTAGATATATAGTCATTAAGGTCACAATTCAATTGCGCTGACAATCATTGTATTATTTTCTTTACATCTAGATATTGGTCTGACGAACTCTACTTAACAACTATCTATATCATCCATTATACGTCTATAACTTTGTATCTATACACCTACCTATCTACTCACTCACTCATTACTCTATTTATATATTATCACGTTCTATATATATATATATATATAATAAATAAATATACTTTTTTTCGGGGTATTCGAACAATGTATTAAACAGTGAATATATTGGAATAATGCAATTACAGTTAGACAAAATTTAATTTTTATTTTAATTTGACTTTGCAATTTCATAGTACTACAGATGTATTTGCTCTTCTTTATTTAATAATTAATTTAATTAAGCATAGTCCTTGTAAGGTGGGGGGTGATTTTGGAACAAAAGATATCTGACATTTTATGTACTTATAACTGTAACTGAGAAAACATACTCGTAGTTGTTTTCAATAACACAAAAACTCAATTCCTTTATCCTATTCGCTAAAATCTTCTTTAAAGCTATAGCAACATATTTCTCTCACTAAACAGGATGCTTCATTTGTGAAGTGTTTTGAGGTGCTTTCGATATTTTGTTCATACCACCTCACCTAATTGTTTTGTATATTGGTGTTGCTCTTCCTTGTGTTGATATTGGTAACTCCAGGCTAGTTTGCTGAGGTGTTTTCCTTCTTTCCTGCCACCCTGTTTTTCCTTAAACTCTCCACTTCAGTATTTCCTACTAAATTTAATCTTCCTCACTTTAAGCTTGAGCTTGTATTCACCCCAGATATAAGTGAAGTATGAGCTTGTATGATTTTTTTTTTACTTTATAATCCAATTCATGAATAGAGCTTTGCCGATAGTGGTGGCATTAACTTAAAATAACATACTCATTATTAGAATTATACCTCATACATCTGTGGTTCTGTGGTGATTCCACTGGCACAACTCTTCTTGCATCTGATAAGCCTAAGACTTTCCGTCTTATTACTCTTCCGCCAAACAGCTCCATTTAATCTTTTGCATCACCCTCTTTATACTATCATTATTACACTCTACACTACACTTCTAAACTCTTCTACCCCATACCACCTCTTTTGGGGAGAGTTTGTTCGACACTTCTTTCCACACATTTCATTCTTTCTCTGCCCATCTATCTAATCCCAGGCTTGACTGCTATGCTCAACTTCAGCCCTCTACTGGTAAAGTCTACAATATTCTACTTTTCAACTTCAAGACATGTCGACCATTATCTTGGTTCATCTTTTGATTTCCACAAATCTTATGGACTGGTTGTAGGTCTCTTGTCTTAACTTAGCAGGGGTGACATAATATTTATAGTTTATCCAAGCTTATATATAAATATATATAAAGGGTGGTTAAATTGTATGGGCCGATGCTGAATGTGAACCACACCTAAACGTCAATTTTTTTACTGCATTTCATTTGACATTTTTCAATTTCAGACTTACTCAATTTGAACCATGGAAAGATACACAATGGAGCAACGTGTTAAAGTTATTCAGGCTTATTATGAAAATGGGCGTTCAAATCAAAATGCATATCGTGCACTTCGTGATTTTTTTGGTCAATTTAATCGTCCAAATGTGCGTACAATCGGAAAAATCGTGAAAAAATTTGAGCAAATCGGGTCTGTAGGAGAATTTTGAAAAGACAGTGCACTGCTCGTCAGCTCGTACTGCAGAAAATATTGCTGCTGTTCGCGATAGTGTGGCTGAGGAGCCATCCACTTCAACTCGTCGTCGTGCCCAACAATTGCACCTCTCACGCTCGTCGTTGATGAACATTATGCATAAAGACTTGCATTTTAAAGCTTTAACAAGGTGTTTTATATGATAACTACAAGCCTCTTGACCATACAAACGTCGTCAATGGTCCAAGAATGGTGGCAAAGAAATAGACAAACAGTAGATGATCAATGTCTCTCGAAAGAAAATCATCTTCAGTTGATGAGGCACATTTTCACACTCACTTGGGGATTCGTCAATAAGACAAGAATTGCCGAATTTGGGCGATGATAAATCAAGAGTGGATTATGTCGAAAAACCAATGCAGTGCCACGAAAAGATTGACTGTATGGTGCGGTTCTTGGGTTTGGCGGCATCATCGGGTCCGTATTTTTTTCCAAAATGAGGCCGGTTAGGCAGGTTACTGTGATTGGTGTTCGCTATCGTGAGATGATACGAATTTTTTATGGCACGAATTGGGAAGGTTGGATGTGGATCGATATGTGGTTTCATAACAGGATTTCGGTGCACTTGCCACAACGTTAACGAACAATGGCTCTTTTGCGGCGACAAATCAATGGTCGTGGTTATCTCAGTGGTGGCGATGTCATTGGGCCTACCAAGATGCCATGTGATTATGAGCACTCCCAGGTTGGACTTTCTTTCTTTGGGGTTATTTGAAAAAGAAAAGGTGTTACGTCGAATAAGGCAGCAACAATTCAATGAGTAAAGGGATGAGATACATTCGGCACTTATGGCGAAGAACCTCAGGATTATGCTCAGCGTCATTCGAAAATTTTGACCCATCCGGATTGGAGGTGTGCCGCCGAGAGTCGCGGCTGCCATTTGGGTCTCGATATTTTGTTCCATTACTATAATTGATACCCATACACATATATTATGCAGTTAATATCTGATCAATTAAATTACATAATAATTTGTGATTTTATTCAAAATCAACATGGCCTTTTATAGTGCCCACTCTCCTTATAATATAATATATATATATATATACCTATATATGATTATATATAAGTATATATTTATTTATATATATTATATATATTATATATAATATATTATAATTATATATATATATGTTATTTCTTATGCATTAAGCGTTATGGAGTTTGATAAAGGAAAACATTGCTGAGATCAATACAGTAATTGCGTTACCAACATTTTTTATTATGTTTTATTGATTGAAAGTTTTTAATAAAATATTTTCTAAATCCAACTGTGAACCAATGAAAGAAATGTTTTGTTCTATATATATATATATATTATAATTATTTTAATTAAATTACATTTGGATATAAATTCCGAGTTTAATTTATTTTTTTTTTATGTAAAGAATTAAATACTTATACATATACCTATATATATATATATATATTTATATCTAAAATATATGTATATTATATATATATATATATATATATTATAATATTATATTTATTTATATATATATATTATATAATAATTATATTATTATATATATATATATTATACTACTATAATATATATATAGTGTTAAATATATATATATATATTAAATAATATATATATTTATTATTATATATATAATATATATATATTATATATCATATCTATCTATATTATATGTGGTGTGTGTGTGTGTGTATACGGTTATAATATATATATAATATATATATATTATATATATATATATGTATATGATATATATATATATCTATTTTAATATATATATTGTATATATACGTTTCATATATATATAAGTATATATATAATATATATATTATATATACTATTATATATTATACATTATCATATATATATAATATATTATATATAATTTACTATAAGTATATATATACTATTATATAGTATTTATGCATTTATTATTATATATATATATTATATATTATTATTATATATATATATATATAATATGTTATATATATAGAAATATATATATATATATATAATATATTATAAATCCTATATAATACACTATTTGTAGTTCTATATTATATAGTATGGTATATATATGATCTATATATATATACCTGAGTATTATATTATTAGTATATATTCTATATTATATAATACTTTAATATATAATATATATATAAATATTATATTATTATCATCTTATACTAATTATTATATCTATTTATAATTATAATTTAGTATAATATTATATAAATAATTATATAATATAATATTATTTATATATATATCTACTATATATAGTTTATATATAATTAGTATAATAAATACTAATATTATTACTATTATTATTATATGTATAAATTTTCCTTTTATTATGTATACCCGTGTTAGTATATGTATATGTAATGTATATCGCTACATGTACCTGTATCATGGTACATGTACTGTCATGTACATGTACATGTTGCATGTACATGTACATGGTACAATGTTGGCATGTACATGTAGCTATGTACATGTATTGTTATAATTGTATATGTATATGTATATGTATATGTTTGTGCTTGTGTGTAATCATTGCGTATTTTTTAAATTTATTGTTTGTGCTTGTGTGTAATCATTACGTATTTTTTAAATGCTAGAGGGATTTCCTCATGGTAAAATATTGGTGGATGTGTCTTGAAATAGATGAAAATTTTTCCTTTATTTGTTTACTTTCTTTGGTTTTTATTGCCAGAGAGAAGCAGCGATGAATATCAACAAGTGTTACTCAAAACCTGTTGCCATATTTGCTAAAAGAATGCCATAGTCTTGCTTTTTTTTAGAGGCATCTATGGCATCCACGTTAGTAGTATCAGTTATATTCAAAAGATAATGGAGGTGTTATTTTCAAGTGACGGTCTTCCGACCCTGTTAAAATTTCATGAAGATACTTTATTTTTTAGTTCGTAGTTTAGTTTCTATTTAAGAATTTAATTCCATTTTATAGATAAACTTGAAACTGATCTTTTTGCTGCATGAAAATATATTTGCATTCTGACCATTCAAAATGGTACTTCAATTATAAGAGCAAATAGCGATGGCTACGACCCTAGAAAACTGAAAGATTTAAAAATATAATATCAAAAAGCTCAACCTCACTGGCATTGTCCTATTCTAAGGAAAGTGGTCTCTAAAAAGTTGCAGGTGAGATCAAACCCGGGTGTACCATGCAAACCGATAGCTCTATTCTTTGAGTTGGAAGACTTCATAAAGAGGGACAAGTGTCGACCTTGACCCGAGTACTGCAGCTGCAATCCGACCAGGCGACCCCTGGCAAATGGATGTTGTACTATGGCCGCTCCGAAGCCATGAAAATGATTAGGTTAGGGGTTATAGCCAAACTTTGCTTCCTCAAAGCAAAGTTAGTGGTATAGAAGTAACAAAGTTACTTGCCGATTAAATCATAAAGACAGTCATCAGGAATGAAAAATATAATTTTTAATCTAATCCTTAAACAAATGTATAAAAATAAGGTGAAAAATTTACAAAAAACAAATTTGTGTGCATTAAAAATACATGAAAGAGAAGAAAAAAAAATGTTATTGAGTGAGAGAAGTTTTAATGATGTATAATTTATCATCGAACTCTGATATTTTATAATTTCTCGAAGGAAAGAAAGTACAACTAGGTCGTTCATAATTTAATCCAATATTTCTGAAGTTATTAAACGCAATTATTTATTGTAAATCGTAGGAATGGAAATACAGTTAAGTTGTCCATAATAATCCAATATTTCTGATTTATACAAATATTACATTATGTTATACTAAATTAAATCATTGTATATAAGTAATTATAATATATTATTAATTAGTCCTTAATATTATATAATAATATTTAATTATATTTATATATATATGTATAAATATATTTTTACATAAACACTTTGAACATTCTATTGATATTATGTTTTCTTATTGTTTTAATTTTATTATTATTATCTATATATCTATTATTTATTATTCAGTATATTATATCATTATTCTTATTTATTATTATTATATATATTATCATTACATTTATTATTATCTATTTATTATTATTATATATATTATTATATATTGGATTATTATTATTTATATATAATTATCATTATCATATTATATTATTATTATTATTATATTAATAGTATTATTATTATTATTATTAAGTATGGAGGCCTTAATGGCGTAAAAATAAACAAATATTAAGATTTTGAAACAAGCTAATTATTATTTTTTTAAAGTGTTAGAAGTCTTAATATATAATAATATATATATATGTATAGTATAATATATATATATATAATAATTATAGTATAGTCTATGATATATAATTAGTTATAAAGTATATATAATTTATTATATATATATAGTTGGTTTATGTAGTTTAGTATGGATATATGTATAGTATGATGTATATATAATTTATAATTAATATATATATAACACGTGGGTATCAAAAGTGCCTGCTATTCCACGAAGTGTTTTTGGAATAATTCAAGAAAAAAATTAGCGGGAGTCAGCAATAAGTTTGGAAATAGTGCGGAACTTAATTCCGAACTTTTTTCTATTATCCACAAAGTATTCATCAGATTTTTTTGTTGTTCCAAAAACGCGAATCGCGCAAAACTGCTCGACCTACTGATGATATATTGTATAATAATCTATATGTATTTGTTATTATTTTTTTTAGTATATTATATATCCTATATATATACTATAGTTCTTGGTATATAATATATATGTATAGGTTATTATATATTATAGTATATATATAGGTATATATATATATATAGTTATCGAATATATCTCTACGTTTATCGTTAATCGTCATCGAAAATCAAGACATAATTTTTCTTATCTCTATTTTTTCGTTATGTTTCATCTTCAATTTTCGCCCATATATGAAGGAAATATCACAGAAATGAAGAATGATTATGTTTTTCATCATAAATTTATGAGCTCTTAGAATTAAATATACGATAATTTGTATGTTTGCGCATGTTCTCACATATTTAAACTTTTTAAAATCAATGTTTTGAAGTGATTCTATATGTTAATTATAACATAATATTAAGTTGAAAGTATAACGTGGAATGATTTTAAATTAAAAATCATAATATTAATCATAGAGAAAGAATTATTATTATATAATTTATTTATTATTATTATTATTATTAGTAGTTATGTTGATTATTATTATATTATGATTATTATATTATTATTGATTAGTATTATTATTTATTATTATTATTATTATTTATTTATTATTATTATTTTATTGATATTTATATTATATGCTGAAAATATTACACACTCTAATTATTAATATTATATTATGATATTTATTATTATATTGATTATATGATTATTATTAGTTATTATTATTATTTCATATATCCACTTTTTCCCTCAAGACTGGTGGGCTGAAGTGGATTAACATGCACCGAAACGAAAAGTAGTAAAGGATATGACGGCAATCAAGAAAGCAAGCTTAAACCGGCCCCTATTTACTCTTTATTAGTGGAAGCTCATCCCAGTCAGAACAACCACTAGAGCTTGATTCACGTACCTGACGACCTACCTATGCATTCTCGTGCAATTGTGGGTTATACTTGCCATGGGACACAACAATGCCCCCTCACAAACCCTCCATTCACGTCCTTTAGCACCTTCTTTTCGCACTCTGTCAAACTGCATTTCTCTCCTCAGGCTTTCTTTTCGCCTTATGTCAATATCCTTTACTAGCTATTTTCTTTCCGATGATTGCACGCACTTACCACCAGTCTTGGTAAAAAAAAGGAAGATATATTTAATAATTATATATATTCTATATATAATATATATAGTATTATGTATATATATATGTATATAGTAATATATACTAAATATATATTTTATTATTATATATATTTATATTATTATTATATATATTATATTGCTTATATTAGTATAATAGTATAATAGATTATTATAGTATTACTATTATTATATATATTATTATATAATATATTTATGATATACTATGAAGGTAATCTTATATATATATCAATATACCTGTTATATTTATATATATAGTTATATATTATAGTATATATACAAAACTACTTTGTTGTATATATATATATTGTTATATACGATTATTATATATTATATTATATATTATATGTTATTGATAAGCCCTAGGGTGATTTATAAGTATTAGATATCATACTTATAATAGTTATTATAATATATGTATATTAGTTATATTATCTATTTATTTTTATAATATTATCTATATATATTAATAATAAGTATTATATTTTATAATAGTATTATAATATATATATTTATATTTTATATAAGATATAGTGTATATATCTATACTCATATAATATATTAGTAGGTTTATTATATAAGTATATAATTAGAATATACTATATATTTACTATATATAGTTATATATATATAGTTACATCTTAGTCATTATATATATATAATATTAGCAATCCTTGCAAACATTACATGAATTATATAGCCATTTTATATACTGCAATTCCCAATTTGCTCCCAGCCCGCTATGCCGCTTATATTCTGCTAATTCTATCGCTAATAATTTGTTTCCCCTTATGAAGTCTGCAACAGTCCGCTAAACCTTTATTGGTAGTTTAAATCATAATTTCCAATAAAATTAACTTCCAATTGTATATATTTATTTTATTTTTATATTTTAAATTTATAATTTTTATATATTAGAAATTAACAGTACAAATCCTAGGTGAGTTATGGTATATATATATATAATATATATATAAATAAAATACAAAAGTGAATAATAGTATATGTAATATATAGTATATATCTATATTATATATTATAGAGTTTTGTTTAGTGTTGAGAAAAATTTATCAAGATATACAAAATAATATTGATGTATTACAAAAATAATATTTAACCAAAGATATATTCTATTATTTTGATTTTTAATTATACTATGTAAAGCGCACCTAAATCGAAAGAAATGTTTAGATATAAATGATTCGCAATGTTATCGTAATTCATGATTATATATAGTCCATAATTATTTAATGATAATAAAATACTTAGCAAAAAATTTAGTATTTATTTCTTAAATTACTAGTATAGTATAGGTATAAATTCCACCTTCCTTAACCAAAAATCTTCAGAATCCCTAAATATTTCAAGTGAGAGAGAGTAGCGATGTGTTAAATTAGCTACATATGGAATTTATTCATCCCAGTATTGTATTATGTTATGTATATTATATATTATAACTTTTAATACTGTCTTATCCCCAGTATAGTAAAATTGTGTAAGCTCTGGAAAGTAACCACAATATAGTCGTTTCTTATCAATAATTTTAGTCACATTTAATTCATAGATTCATCTGGTCTCACTATCACTAATATTCTCCCTTTGGTTTATCTCAGATCATACAAGATTCGAGATATCATGCAAAAATATATCATCCAAAAACATCCAGCTGCTCAAATTTCTTGGCATATAAGTCTAAGATGACTGCTTGTGAGTATCAAATAACAAAGCCAAGAAAACCAATCTCTCCACAGCCTACGAAGGAGGTGGACAGCTGTTGCTTGTAAAATATCCGCTCAGGCTCTCTGTTGCTTCTGAGTATCGAGGAATTCCACGCAGGTTGTCCTCGTTTAACCTCAGCTTTTCCAGTGCTCAAAGGCATTCTTCAAGTCTCTCTCAAGTGAATCGGGACCAATGCGGTTGTCTATTCACCTAATCATGATATAGTAGGAGTCTGGAAATTGTTGGTGCTAGATGTGGCAAGCTAACTGGTCCATTTCACAATACAGTGTTAAACCTTCACCTTCTCTGTAAGGCATCAATTGAATGTAATAGACTATTATACCATTAATAAATATATTATCATATACTAATATATTTTGATTTTAAAAATAAATTATTTGCATACTAGAATATGATTATTCATCTCTCCTTCTTCAACTCAATGGCATATCTTACATAATAAAGCAGCCTAGGGATCTCACTAATCAATTTAAATCTATACTAAAATAATATGAGGATAAATTTAATCTATATCTATGATACGGTATGTAATTAGACTATTTATAATATTATTATTATTGATAGTAGTAGATTATTAAAGAATCCTATGATCTACCTTCCTTAAATATCAGTCGCGGCTCGCTTAAATGAAGCATCCGAGTCTTATCAAATAATAAACCGATTTACTAATTCATAAATTGAAACAATTTATTATATCTAAATTTATTTTTTGTTTTGAAATTGTCAATATTGAAAAAAATAAAAGCAAAATTTCTTTAGAGGATTATATTATTTTTTAAACTTATTTATTATAAAAAAATTCAAAGAACAATACAAAAATATTCTGGAGATTCAACTTATAAGAAGCTGAAAGAACTCAGTTGCCTTTATCAGACATAGACGGAGCGCATAAACGATTTTAAGTATATACAGAGCTCTAGATAATTTGTTATTGCTTCTTAGCTGAACTAACTTATATATATCAAATCTAGAATGGGATCTGCATACTGATTTGCCTAACTAGATAATTGCTACAATATCACATAAAACATAACATAATAAAATAATAATATATAAAAATTGATACTTGTTCATAAAAGATTTAATTTCTTAATATATTAATAAAAACAATACATCAATAAATAATATATAACCTTAACTGAATATTTGGAGGGTACCTCTACTAGCAGACGTAGCCTCTATAATATATAACTGGGTATATTATAGTTATTACATTAAATAACTTTTTACGAAAAAGAGAAACTATATAGAATTTAAAAATATATATAAGCAGTTAGTATACTTTATATATATAACTGAAAATTATCATTTATTTTAACTTCAGTTTCGTAGTGTAGCTGTTTAAAATTATTTAATTATAACATTTTATACTATATGAATAATTGAAATAGAGAAATACCATTCATGTGTATATTTTAGAAAGACTCTACATGTCAATACAACACTAAAAACAATGATGTACATTTTTTTAGTATATTAGCGAAGAATTTTATTTCGGAAATGGTGAGAAAAAATATATATATAATAGAAGAACCTGACGTAATAAATAAGCTTAACCTTCATATTCAGATACAACTGTAAGTTAATACAGAATAAGAATTCAAATTCCGGCTGCCAACTAAATAGATCGCGAAAGTGCCAATATTTTTTGTTCACGTTAATATAGTTCGTTAAAGTAATGTTGCTCTCAATTAAGAGATTTTTAATATTTTATTAACATTGTTCTTTAACAAGAAAATTTAAAAAATTTGTAATATCTTTGATAATTTATTTTATTATACCTAAAACGAATTGGACCCACGGTTCGACAACTAGCAGTATACTAAATGTTTGGATCTGTCGGTAGCTTTGATGCCACTTGCACCCCACAACGTCTCAACTCACCCTATTAAACCCTACTCATCACATAAATGAGAAAAAGAGAAAGAAATTTCTTTCTTTATATAATTGATTTGCTCCAAAAAATGTTCAATATATAATTTAGGTCTATGCAGTTGTGTTTATTAGTTACATACGTATTTTTTTTCTCGCTATTTTTTTTTTTTTTTATTTATTTTATATTAAAAATTTTCATCGTATATAGATATTGATTATTAATGTATATATATGAGAATTTTTATTTATATAACTTAAAAATTATACGTTTTCTTTAAAAGGTTTACATTATTTATTTTAAATAAATTTCAACCTAAAAAAATATTATATATTTTTATTATATTTATGAATTTATTTATTCCTCATACAACTAACCACTAACACATCCTCTATAGATAAATTTTTTTGTATGTATGTTAAAGGCTAATTCGGCATTGCTACTACTCATATATTTTCGAGTTTATTCTCTAAAAATCTCAAATTCAGAGGATCACGTTTCAGAACTTTTAATAAATAAATAGTACTCTATTATAATTATTAATTTAATAATATCAGGTTAGAAGAGATACCATCTATAAATTTTATAGATAAATTAAATTAGAATGTATAATATTATATATAACTGGATAGAGAGATAAGAAGAATATAACTTTTAGTGTGAGTTTTATTATTATAGTAGAGGTAAATATAATTTCTTTATTTACTAGAAAATTTATTCTTTTAATTATCTTTAGTAGTAAATATATAAATAATTGTTATATATTATGCATAATCATTTGATATACAATATCACACACATGGTAAGCCAATAAAGTAAAACGGAGAAATTTCACAGTACAAGCAATGACACCTGTGATGTCGCTGAAGGAGCTGCGGTTGCTTATTAATTGTTCTTTGAATCCAACTTTTTTTGACTGTTTGATAGGATGTCTTCAGAACTCACAATAGACTAAGGCACTTTAAAATAGTAATTATTAGAACTTCACACAGTGTACATCGTCATCATGCTGCGATAGATATAAAATCCCGGACAACAGAGTCACGGTATTATTGCATTATCAAAACTTCATACATATCCCTTTTTATATTATATTACTTACTGTTATCATCATTAATATAATTGGATTATTATGCTAGATATGCTAAGAGACTTGTAACACTTGCAATGGAGCTATATTATTTATTATTTAATTATTTCATAAAGTAGTCATTTGTCTTGAAAATCTGTTAGTATCGTATACGTATCTTAGTATTAATAAAATTAGAATATATTAAATAAGACATATAAAAAACATATTATATATACTACGCAGTGATATACTATTAGGCTATTATATATTGTGCCAATATGTTTATATTTGATAAATTCATTATAATAGTAATATATAAGAATATAATTTAACTTAAAAAAATAGATATTAAATAATACATTAGAGAGACACAGAGAGAATGCGCAGAGAGAGAGACCACGAATGATTAAGAAAGTTACTGAGTTCTCTCGCCTAAGAAAGAGTAAATATGAATAAATATTGTATTCAGGTTACCTATTTTATTGTGATATATAGGAAGTATAGGAGTAATAGAGTACGTCTATGAGAATTAATAAGTATTAATACTAAGATTATTTGATTCATCTTCTCAATATACAATTTTATTTGTTTAATATTTGAAGTATATATAATGTAGGTGAAATAAATAAATATTATAGATAGCGTTTATGAACTACTAAGATAATAAATTATTAACAGAGTGTTTTTGAGTTTGTGATGGTGGTGCACTGAATGATAGTAGGCTATTAGCAGTTTTGATCAGTAGAAATTACTCTATAAGGGAGAGTCCATATTTCTTAGGGAGATTAGAGTGCAGTATGATTCGAACTTTAGAGCTCGTTCTCATCTCTCTCTTCTCTGTTATTTTACCTGTTCTATAAAATTTATAATTATTAGAAAGTATCTTATAGTGGAAGTGTGAAGTTATATGAAAAAAATTCAATACTCATATATGATTTTATATATATAGGTGATATTATGTGATGTGAAAATAATACCAGGTTTTTATTCACCTCAATAATTAACAAACTAGTTTACTTAGTAGTTTAAAACGATTTATTTCTTATAAGCATGTTAATATATAATATAATTTAATCTTAAACATATATAAGTAACATTTATCAAAAAATAGAGAGAGGTATAAGTTAAATATTTATGTTAGGTTATACATTTTAAAAGGGGGTGCGCGATCAAGGAGATATTTTTTCACCTTCCCAGTTACGTCTTGTTGTTGTTTTTATGTTTTTATTTTTCTTATATGTGTATATAAGTCTATTATCTAAAATATTATAATTATAATATATAACAATTTTCACTAGAATGATGAGGTAGAAAGTTAATATTTTAACGTAATTACCATTAATAACAATATCTGTTGATTCTTCACACTCTTGTATTATAGCTTCCTATATTATCTCCTTAATGCGTATAGGTACTTAATTGGCGTTCAAGATTAAAATGTAGAACAATTAGCTATCAATATAAAATTTCCTTTTAAAAGTCTTACTTAATATATGGCAACCCTAATCCGGTTTAATATATGATCTACTTGTCTTTCTTTAATATTCATACTTATATTTAGCATCACTCTTCATTCTAATTCAAGTATTTCTTATATTTTGTATTTAAGCTTAAGGACCTATAATTTTGTTTATAGTTAAGCATTAAGGTTTACGTTATTAACTAAATACCTAATCATAACCTATAATTCTTCTAACCCCAAAACTTACACTTACACCTAATCTCCTAAACTAACAAAAATTAAGAAACAGTACTGAAGACTGAAATAACTGATATAGCAATATATAAATAAATAAGACTATATATTATAGTTGTTATAGAATATATAATATATGGTATTATTAACATATAATATATATAGTAGTATACAATATGTTATATATGGTATATATATAGGATTCAAGTAAGTATAGATAGCAATAGTATGTAGGTTATAATATTCATTAACTAGATTATATTAATAATATATAAAATAAATAATAATAAGATCTATAAGGGGTAAAGGACTATATTTAATATTATAAACGAATAGGGACTGAATATCACATCTCTATTCACCATAATATAGGCCTAGTAATATTATTATTATTCTTTTTAAAACAATATAAAAGGTATAATAATATAAGAAGAGAGTGAAAGAGAAAAGAGACGATATGAATAGATACCGACCTAGATTCGAATCAAGGAGAAACATTGTACGCAGAAGAAATATATAGACTAGTCCGACTGAGTACTCATCAGCATAATAGCCTTTATAGTTTTTTACTTTTCATTTCACAGCGAAAAATATTAACATAAAACCTATGTACATAGATAAATATCATTTATGAGATGCCGATCTCGCTTGAGAGAATTATAACAATAAACATTTGAATATATAAATTGTGATTAAATTTTATTAGTATTACAAAGAATGGATTTAATATTATATTAGAATAAATTGTGATAAGAGGTGTAAATAAATAATAAAAAAGAACTCACTTTCCCTACTGATTTTTGACCTACTCAACCCCCTACCTTTTTAATCACCAGTAATCTGGTTATGATTACTTGGTGGTTAACGAGTTAAATTTTATATTTAGATATATTCTTTATACATAGTTATTAGGTGTTACCGTATTATAGTACTTTATATTAGTATAATGTAGTAGTGAGGGTGGTTACTAGGCCTATATCTAATACTTTTTTTCTATTACTTATTCCTACCAAGCTTATTTAGTTATCGGTGACTTATTTTTCAAGAACTTCAAAAAACATTATAAAAATACTTATATATATGATATAAAACTAAAGTTAATATATAATTAAAAATTAAATTAAATGATTTATTAACAACCGAAAATCCCCAAAACTTTTCACAAATTTCTAAATCAGTCAAGAGGACATTGAATTCAGAAAGTATAACAGAAATTTTTAGAGAACTTTTCATTTAAACCTTTATTGGACAACGGGATTTTGAAATACACAATAGCTACTGTTGAAATACAGAATGAAGAGTAGAGTTTGGTCAACTCAATAGGGTGTTAGTAGGACCATGTAAGTAGAGTTTGGGGAGACGACTCTTTTTAATCCGCCGTCCAGTTTCTTGCATTTGACAAATGAAGTTGAAGCGGATAATAGCGCAAGAGAGTTAAGAGAAAATATCTGATGAAGAGTATTGGTTGATGTGAGTTACTGTAGATTTATAGAACCTGATAGCAAGGATTAGGTATAGCTATAGAGTGATACACTCTGAAGACATAGCGGTAATAGAATAGCTAGTCAAAATGTTGAAATTTTATGTTTAGGATGAAATATTAAGACCATAATTATTGATTTTATAAGTTAAACTAAGAATTAGGATGTTGTTAAATATAATACTGAAAGCTAGATATATTTAATCGAAAAATTCATGGATGGATCATAAGCATAATATCAGGGCATACTTACAAAAAGTCAGAAATCTCAATAGAACTTTATAAAAAATATTCAAAACTTTACTAGTAAAGAATTCACTGTTAAAATTTAATTATTTTATGCGATATTATTCATAAAGTAATATCAAAAGAATAATATAGCATAATGTTTCATTACTAATTAGGCAACTCTTATTAATGATATTCAAAGACGATTATGAATTCCATTTACAGTAATGAATACTAATCTGTTATTTGTGGATAAGATAAGATGGTATTCAATGTGAAATTTAAAAACAGTCTAAGTGTCATGATAGCTTTAGACCTCAAAAAATTTGTCTGACAATGAATACTTCTCAAATGATCTTAAATTGATAGAATTATCTATTTCAAAAATAGCGTGAGTCTAGACTAACAATTTATTTATTAAAGATCGTACCTTATTAATATCAATGCTGAATGCTCCATTCAGAAGAGCGAGGAGGCCAGAGCGGATAGTTGTAAAGAATATGATATATTTTTATTTGTATATTTTAATTTATTATTTTTATTTTATTATATTTTTATGATTTTATATTTTATAGGTAAAGAAATTATTTAAAAGATTATAATTATGATGTTTGTTATTTAAGAATAGTATAGTTAGATTTCTATAGCTCTCTCTTTTTTTAGTAATATTTTACTTATAATCGGTTAGAAACTAGAAAGGTCATTTTTATTGTAAGATTTTTTAGTTAGAATGAATTTTGCTCCGTGAGCGGCAGTGACAACTAATAAAAAATAAAAAACTTTATTCTGTTAGATTATTAGCAGTTTGGATTTGCAAGTATGTGATTGGCATTCTAATTAGGACCATGAGATTATGGAATTATTAAAATAACTATTACTAAAATATTAAAGGGATAATAAAGTATATTATAAAAGACAGAGATTATGTTAGTAGATTAAAAAAGATAAAATGGTAATATGTAGCTAGAGTAGTAAAGGAAGTTCCCTAGCCTTATAGGGTAATATAGATAAACATATTGTAATAGAGATGAATTAGTCATTTAATGATAGAATCTAACCTGATATATGCGATCATGTATATGAAGATTAATTATTTTCTGTCTCCGCCTTGAATAGGTGACAATTAAATAAGTAAGTAATTTAGACTATTATCACAATTTTAGTCGTCATTTATGTATACACATATTACAGATAAGTATATTGATATTTTAAGTGAAATATAATAAAAACTATAATAATAGCATTTAAATAATTTTTATTTATGTAATATATATGTAACATATAGAGATTGAATAATATGTATTTGTTGTAAATAAATATAATATATATCAGAGGCGAAGTGAAAAATATAGGTTATTATATAAAATGTGTTTGATATAATTTAAAAATAAGAGCATATGTTAGGTATGAGTAGGAGTAGGAGTTTTAAAATATATGATATGTGAAGTTCTATGATTCTTCGTGTGATAATTGTAACGATTATATCAAAATTTAAATTAATATTAAATTTATTTAATTCTTCATAATCAAATATAGGATAATATTATATTCTCATTAAATTCAAATCTTAAACATATAATACAATTATGAATAAATAGTAATATTATAAGTAGGATTAGTTAGGTATCCTCGCTAAATGATTCTTATTTTTGATGATGATGTATGTTAAGTGTGAGATATTCTGATAAGTATCAACATCTCAGATATAAAAAAAAAAATTAATTAATGTTTATTAAGAAAAATTACAGACATAGTCTTGTAAAGTGTAATGAATGGACTAAGTTATATAAATTATGCTATATAACTATTAGTTAATTTTGAACAGTACATTTAAAATATTATTATCATTAAAATAGTTGTTTTAGAATTAAAGTAGTTCCTTAATACTTGTAAATATCATCATATTTTTCAATTGAAACAAATTTCTATAGCATATGAAGCAGTCAAATTCGACACAATTTCAACTCTATTTTCCTATCCATTTAATTTATCACTGCAGAAACATATGCAAATATTAGATGATGTGACACAGTCAATAAATAATATATGCGATAATGTTGCTGATCATTTAGTCCGGTAAAATATAAAAAAAGTATTATTGAAACTTACTCGTTATCGTAGTTAGGCCGAAAATGCATATTAGTGAGTAACACAAAAAACCTGTCAAAAATATAAAATAAAGTTCTTCAAACCATATTGCTTTGTAAAATAATGAATTTCAATGAAGATGTATACTATATTCTTGATCCTGTGAGTATAGTAGATAATTCCATAAGAATAAGATAGTCGGTATTTTCACATATCACATGTGATATCGATTATAATAATATATTAATGAAAGTAATGATTAATACTATGAGCTCTAATTGTAAGAGATAAAAAAATATGATGGAGATATTATTGTTAAGCGCCAATAAATGATATTATAATTCACAAATAATGTATGGAAGTCGCAAATGTTAACCTGTGAGTATAGTTTTGAAGTTATCAAAATGTAGTAAAAAAACAATAACTCCTAGGTACGATTCATGACAATCTTTTGACGTGTGCAGGATGCTTAGTTAAGATAGAAGAGATAAACCTTTCTGCTAGACTTTATCTAGATGTCTCTGATAAAATACGAAAGCGTTATTGAGGTATACTTATGTGCATAATAATATTATGTTTGCATTTTAAATCTATTTGGGCAAAATAAATTTAGAGTCTATGAGAATGAATTTAGTTTATGTTGTTAAAGGTGATTATTATTTTGTGTGCTAACATAATCAGAAATTTAATATTACTGTTTGGTTTATGATGACTAATGAATATATATGATGAATGGATTCTTTGTGTTAATGTTATGAGGAATATTATGTGGATATCTGTGTCTTTGATCTTCATTCGCTCACTCCCGGTTTTTTTAGCACAGAATAGGTAATAATAATAAAAGCATAGATCACTCGTGACTTAGAGACGACGTGTGCTTGGACTTAATATGTACGTGTCGAATCGACAGCTTTAGATTATTGGTTCATATTATTCGATAGATGTGTGTCGTCGAATGTAATCTAACCACTTCGACATTCACAAAGATATGCTACATGTTACAACTCAGTACGATGCTAATATGAAGTAATTTATTTTAGATAATAGACCCTGTCACTATAATGTGAAGTTAAAGATTCGGGAATAGGAATTTCTACAAAAGATCAAAAATTACTTTTTAACTTTTCTAACAAGTCGAGTATTTCAAAGAAATTATTGTTGATTCGAGGGTCAACGAGCTTAGCTAACAAATGATTGATAATTAAATAAGGTTATAGCACTCATAGTTCCGTGTCCCTGTAGATGAAGTTTTCTCTCTCCCTTCACCTTGTAGCAAGAAAAGGCCATCACCCACCAAACACTCCGTTGGAAAAGTTATACACATGAAACTATTATTATGTATAAGCGTCCTTTGATATTAGATATTTTTAGCTCTCTCTGATCTAGACATTGATATTATTGAGGTGCACAATTATACATGGCAGCGATAGCGGATTTTTCGTGCACCCATTGTAAATTATGATTTGTACTTGTTTCAATACATTGATATATAAAATCAATGTTATGTATCGTCTATGAGATGACGCATGTAATAGCAATTCATTAATGTTCTCCATACATATGTTTAGTTCCATGATAATATTAATAATTCAATCTAAGTATTTAGGACAATTGAAATTTGTTGTCTTTCGCGTGTGATGTTAAATAATAATAGTAAATGCGCTAATCCTTCACTTTCAGAAATCCGTGTTCATGGTATTGTCTTGATTATGGAAATGCCGGTGTCACATATTTGGAGAGTTCTATCAGAGGGACCACTAGTGCAATGTAGTTGTAAGAAACATGCGAAAGATTAGTAAAAGAATGTTTTCTACTGGAAAGTTAATAATGTATTCCCATATGTAGATAAAGATGATTTGGACCTGTCATTTGACTCATTTACCCATTATGCGCAGTGAGGAAGCTATCTATAAAGTCCTCGTCACCCATGTAATTTTTGATATCCTCTTCGTGTCTCCGTCCAAGACATCTAGGTTTCGCGCTTTAGAGACGCTATTATTTTGTTGTTCTGTGCAATTTAGCTCTGGCTGGAGCGAATTGAGTTCATCCTATATTAGGTTATTTTGTACTGTCTCTTTCTCGAGATATTAGGTTTAGGTTGTATTGTATATACATAGATATTAGCAATTAGATTCCAAAAACTTGTTTACTTTTTAAGTATATTAAGTGTCTTGAGTAAATCATTTATGCTTTTACGATTTTAAGGACCAATGACACAATTAGAGAAGGTTGAATGGCAGGATTTTTTGGATTGTATCTAATTTATATTTTTTCTAAAAGAACTTAGCACTTATAATTGATTTTGATTATAAATATAATAAACATTTTGAAGAAATGTGTGATCCTTAATCATTGCTCGGGTGCTTAGTAATTAGACTCAATCGACGTGTAGAAGGGGTGAGGTTCTTTCCACTGCTCTTTGAACTATTTGTCGGTGCTTACAATATATATGTAGACCTATATTAAACTCCAGGGAAGCTGACTCAAGGAAGGTTTTATATTCTTTTCTTTATCTTTCCTAATATTCATCAATGATTCGCCCAATGCAAAGGTACGCTTAACTCCAATAAAAATCGTTTTGTACCTTACTAGTTCTACGGATTTAATAACTCGAGATGAGATTGATTTCTAGTATAGGCCCTTGTGATGATTATATGTATAGGATAACGCAATCTAGAACCCAGTCTGGTTTCGAGAAATAAGGTTTATTTTATCGGAAGAATATTAAATTTTACGGATCCATTGTTGTTAAGAGTGCCCTAGAAAAAAAAAATTTTATTAAAATAAAAAGAATTACATTAAGTTGATTACAAATACATTAAAAATTTGTATTAACTATAAAGAAAGTTTACAAATCTGTTTTAAAACAACAAGTAGACAAGGGAAAAAGATTTGTAACAAATATTATCCATAGCCCATATATTCTACACACGCGATAGTTATACCCAAATATATGTAATGTATATATAATATAATATAAAGAGCATTGTTGTGTAAGAAGCTATCTCATCATCAATTAAATAATATACAGAGGAATAAAAAGTCATGATACATAATATTTAATAATTTTTAACTTTAGATAATGAATTTTGATAAATAAAATTTGTGGTGTGACACTTTAAACAGCTAAAATCTTTGGCGATACATAAGAATTTATATGCAACCAAGTTCTCAGATCGAAATGATTCTATTTAGTTTAAAACAACAAGTATGCGATCTTCAGATTAGCTTTAGTGCTCAAAAATGCAGTTGGTGTAATTATGTATAAAGAGAGGGCGTCAGCAAAATATTAGATCCTTATAGTTTTTCCCTTGTTTGAATATAGTAGGTCAAGGCTATACACGCATGTAAAAAGCATGAAATTACACGTTCTTGATTCCTTATGAAAATTATATCAAGTAATTCATATCAAGGTCGCTAAATATACTTATTCATCAGATTGAACTTATCTCATCACGCATTAGAGATTCGCTATCTTTTAAGTAATGTTGTCTATATTGAATAAATTGATTGGAGTGGTATAAGAAGATTATATTTTCTAATTGCATCATAGAAAAGTGTCATTTCTCTCTTTTACGTAATTGAGGAGCCTTTAGGAGTACAAGTGTGTCTCATAGACCTATGATAACTTTCGTTGTAAGGTTGCTTCTAGTTTAGCACAATCATTATTCCACCATCTTTCCTATCAGAGAGATTTTGTCGGGAACGCTCAGATATATTTTTTTCCTATTGAGAAATTTTAACATCTTTGGTATTTGTAAGGGGCCCATTTTTTATTATTGTTAACGGTTGATCACTGAAATGATATGACGGGTATAATCTTTCTTATGCGTTTTTCTCTTCTTTTTTTTAACTTCGATGTGGAGTTTATAAAAAAAAATTATTCTTAGATATTATGTTTTTAAAAACTTGGTTCCCAGTTTAGTTAGAATCTGCGATTTGTTTTATTTTATTGTAAATTAGGGGAAGTGCGATTTAAAACCTATTAAAAGCGGTTTTGATGCGTTATAATAAGAGAGTATCCTATCCCTTATGCTGTTCAAGCTCACCACTTCCATTTGTGTAATGATCCTCACCCTTTATCACAATACTTATGTTTGTTTTTTTTCACCATCAACTGTAATTTTTATTAAAAAATTTTATTATTTTTGAAGTTTTTTTTGAAAAATAAACTGTTAAAATTTTTCATTCTCAAATTCTGTCTTAATTAATTCCCACATTTAAATACTGTTATTGCTTTTTGCACAGTGAGTCTTAAGATACGTTAAGATTTAATTTACTGGGTATTAGAGATTGGGTTAAAACTTATATTTAAATTATATATATATGAATTGATGTAGTATGATGAATGATTAAAAATTATTTTGATTCTTAGTATATGAGAAAATTTTTAGATTAAATTTTGAACCCTTAATAAATGACTACGCAAAAAGGCTTGTGGATACATTCGGTCTAACAATCCTAAAATTAATTTTTAATATGATCATATCCGCGTCTGTCTCTATTCATTAAATAAATACATTCGTTATTTTTATAGTTGTCATATATGGATTTAGAGCCAACAAAAAGATAGGATTTTCCTTATTTGTCACTTAAGTCTGATTCATCATAATTACATAAGGTAAATTATAAGAAAAAAGAAGTTTCGGTATTATATCTTATTTTATTGTTATTTCAATAATCATTATAATTAATCTGGATCTCCTCTAGCTGTGCTGAACAGTTCTCTTTCTTGAAGGTATGTAATTGATATAGTATATTAGATTTAAAATAATCTTAAGCATTTGCTTATAATTATTAGGAAAAAAAACTAATTTTTCGAGTCGTAATTTATCTAATTCGTTAATTAGAAGGTTGTCGCATTTTATTATCTTTAGTGTTTCATTATAATACTAGAAATTTGATATTTTATAAATTTTATGGATACATAGAAGTTTGTTATGATTATTCTGTATTTTTATTTCTATATGGAACGACGTATAATTTATTTTAAATAATAAATCACTTAGAATCATACTATTAACTCATTCACGAGACCTATTAATAAAAAATGTACTCGAGGTCTTAGATATTAATCTGAGGATATTGATAAATTCAAAATAGCATAGTGTGTAGTTTGAAAAGTAATGCTAGTTTATTTATCTTTCTAAAACCATAATTTCCCTTTGCTTTAATCTAATAAGAGACTCCAAAAATCAATCCGTTTTATGTTCATAAAGTTAATGTATAATTACTCTATGGTGACCTTTCTGCTTTCTCTTATCGATGGGTGTTAAACACTGACCATTACAGCAAGATTCTTTTTTGTCTATAGTTACAATTTCCGAATCTCGTTATTTACAGATAAAGGTTTTTTATGCTCTGGGATTTAGAATTTACCAATTAGTATTCACGTTCAAGTAGTGTTCGAGAGAATGCCCCTTACCCTCACAATTTATATATCTACCTCCTTCAGTGATCAATATGTCCTTCCCTAATGCCTGAAAACTTCCTCAGTTAACTTTATATCGCATCAAGTTATATACCATTGAATCCAAGAGCCTATAGGGTTTTAATATGATCTCGAACTGATCCCATCAGCAAACACTGAAAGTCTGAAAGTAAGAATATTTGCTCTTCTTCTTGACTGCATCTCGCACATTCCAAGAACACGTAATTCAATAAATGTAACCATTGTCTTTGTTCGAAGTCATGTATCATCTGCAATGTCGAAACTTTTCGGACTCTGTTCAATTGTGACTTCACAGGCTACAAAACAATAGGATAGTATAATTTGCAGTTGCTAGTAATATAGTGGACGGCGACCCACATTTTATCTGAATCACACATTATAATATGTATTATAGATGTTCGTACATTGATGAAATAATAGCATAATTTATTTATATTCCATTTCAGAATTGACATTGTTCTAACTCCATCGGTAATCTGATTGTATTAACAACGTAGTCATAACATACAAGAAAATTTTGTCTCTTGAAATCATTGACGAATTTTTGTGAATAAAGGTTATATAGTAAAATTAAAATATATAAAAATACTAGTATTTCTCAACAGAATTGACTTTTATTACTTTTTGGAGATTATACAGACTATATAATCAAAACTTATCGATTTTTATTCTAAAATCCAAGAATTATATAATTATATATATAGCAGTACATAATTCACTCTTATGAAAATACTTCTACTCAATATTTCAGATGATCGATAATTGAATCTCTCCTACTAAGATAAGTTACACACTTAAAAGAAAGCTATTTCACTATATTCTATGCGTGAGCATCTTAAATCACAAAGTCTTCTAGGTAGCGCTCAAATGAGCATATACTTATCTTATAGATGCAGTTCGACTCACTAACTATTTGTCATCAGAGGTAATATTGAACTCAATCATGCACACGCATATTTTTGATGTCGCACAGAGTGCAATTTATATTTTGTTATAGAGCAAGTGAAAAAACATGTTCTTGTACAAGCAATTTCAGCTGCTAAATGTGTTCTAGCTATCAAAGTCATATTTGTAATGACTTTTGGACCAAGTTTCTATAAATATATCTTTTCTCACTCTGCGAATTTGCATAGAGGATTTAATACAGAAGACTACTCTGTATAATTACTATTTATTATTATTATGTTTTAATACGATTTATTAACTTAATATTAGTATATAATAGATAGCACTAGGATAAGACCTAAATTAAAAGCAAAGGATATACTAAAATTAATATTTGAATATTTTTGAATATAAGTATATTATATCATTTTTAGGTTATATATTAAATTTTCTTTACCTTTCCATCATCATATGTAAACTCTTACCACATATCTAAAAACACAAAATATTATTAAAGATCTTATTAGAATAATAAATTGTTATAATCAATAGTACGGATATATGGATAAATGTGTTAAATTAATCTAGTATACTATTATTACTCTCATAAATACAGTATCCACAAACAAGTTAAATTATAAAAGTTATTACTAGAATAAACTCATCATACTAATGTATTATTAGATACATTAGATAAGAGATATTATACGTATACTAGAAGTTGAGCCTGGTATACTATACTATTTATATATGCGTAAATACTAATGTATATATTAACTTAGATTTTATAAAACCATATATATAGTCACATAATAAAAATTATCAGCTATTTCATATATTATCAATATATACCTAATAGTTATTATAATTATCATCACAATTAAAAATATCGTATAATAAACAGTACAAATCCCTATACTATTATAGCTCACACACATGTGGTAATATAAGACTAAAAGCACAAAAAGAAAAAAATTATATTATTTTAAGTTAAATTTATATGATATGAAATAAACCTAACTAGGTATGTAGTTTTATTTATATTATATGTTAAATAAAATATAAGAATATAATGATTGTAGTGTACAGTAATATAAAAATATACTATAATGAAATATATATACATAGTAGTATAGTCTTTAATTAAGTATACTATATTATTAAATAAAATTATTTATGTGTTATATTATATTATACTACATATATATATATTATAGATTATTATATATATTTATAGTATAATAGTTTTAAAATATAATTACACATAAGAATAATACATAATATACTATAGATAGAACACCTATAATATCTCACACATACGTTATAAATATGAGTGTATATATTATAGTTACCGTATTATATAGTATCCATGTATTCCATTCATCCTAAATAGATATTACATTAATATATAAAATACAATATAGAATAATTTTATATATATAATAGTAAAATATATACTATACTATTAACTAGTATAGATAGATAATTTTCTGTATGTGAAAAATTACCTTTATACATTAATATAGAAAGTAAACTTTGAATTTACTCACAAATTATTATATAATGTTATAGCTTAATTTAATTAGAATAGCATATACATAATACATCCTAATTATATATAGGATATTTATAATAGCCCATAAATATTTATATATAATTAAATAATGATAAATATTCATTATAAGTAACACGTTAATAGTTAAATAAGAAAATGGAACTGAGAGAGCAGTATCTAGTAAAAAAGTTATAAATGGCAGAGTATATAATAAATATTAGATCCAATAATAATAATAATAAGTAATTATTTATTAATTAGTATATATATTATTCATAGAATTATATATCATATATATATGATATTAAATATATAATTAATATATATAGAATAAATCTTATATATAATAATTATATATATAAGTTAATTTTATTAGGTAATTATATGAGGAATACTATATAATGTTTTAGAATAGGTGATATAATATATTATTAAGTGATATTTGTTATAATATTAAATTTTTTAATTTTAAATGTCTCTAATTGAAATAGTCATTGGAAATTCTTTAAGTGAAGGTTTCAGTAAATTTATAAGTATGAAACATATTATTTATAATAAGATATATGACATAATTCAAGAGTAATTAAGAATATTTAATATATTATTAAGTAATTTATGTCCATCCTTACGTTGTTGTAAGCATGATTGGAGCTAATATAATTATAGTAACATTTACAATATTTACATATCCATGTAGTTTTGGACAAATGACCACATTGACAGTCTCCACTATCATTACTTGCGTTACTACACTTGTGGAATTATCCGGAACACGTATCAGAAACTAATCAGATCGATATACTGTCATAATCAAATAGAGCGACTTGCTGATATCATTACGCTATTAAACATTAACCTGAGATCCTACTGATCAATGTACCAATGCCCATGAACACACAATCTCTCTAAGACTCCAAATTGATCCCCATTCCTTCAATAGGAAAGTATGAAGCCATTAGTACTTTCCTAGAAAAAACAGATAATTCAGAAAACACAGATTAACTGTCGTCTTTGAATTCCTAGATTAAGTATGTAAGAGAGGTTGACAGATTAACCCAGTATTGATACCCAAACCAAACAGACATCAGAACGAACTTTAGGATCACTAGATATTCTTGTTACTATGAGTTGTTCTCCTCACAAATCACTTCTCTCAGATGAAAGCTGTTCGACGTGAGAGGACTAAAAAGCAGGTGAGTATATTTTTTGCTATATGAAAAGTGACACAATGAATAAAATTGTTCAAGAAAGAACTACTACCTCGTCTATGAACTCCTTTTTTCACACTTTTTCACGTCTATCGTGCTGACAGTAGCAACCGCAATAAAAGCTTTGATATTTTCCGCATATTTTTTAGTAGCTTAGAGATATTGCGTAGTACATCTTTCAGCGTAGAGATCTTCTCTCGCTATCTCCTTCTGCGTTCATCAATACATTAGACGGGAACGACACTCCTTCGATAATTCGACATTTAATGAGGTTTTTCATTCGAGACACAATGCAAAAAAGAACACTCCTCCCTACTAACTTCATCTAAAACGGGAAGTAAAGTTTGCATCCAGCTCTTCCCCTTGGCATTATCTCATTCGGGTGTGAATAACCAAAGAGTCCAACACAGACAACGTAGTCACGGTATGAAGCAACTACTGCCTAATGTTTGCTGCTTGACGTATTAATATATAAGACCTTACGCATATTAGAAAGGAGTCTATCTTGAGACGAGTTCACTCTCATAGATAATGTATAAGCATCCTGAGGATCTCTAAACAAAACCGGCGTAGAACTTTAACTAAAGTTTCCTAGTATATCATTATGTCTCTGGACATGTTGGCTCTCCGCAGAACACTGCATTATTGCTGGTATTGACATACGCGACTAGTTTTCAGTAGGATAATGAATGACAGAAAATACAATGATGGTAGAGGTTCTATGCTTGACTCGTTAGAATAAGGAGTAGTTATTTCATAAAACAAGATCGAATATATTTTATATCTCATGAAACATAGTATGCAAATAAAATTCGAAGTCTACACAATATGAAGAGTAAAATTCAATGTCAATTATAGACCAATATAAATGTCATGAGCAGAGTGAAGCCGTGATCAACGTGTAAGATGTTTGTGCATCCAAGTACCTTCAATAACATCCGCTATGAAGAAAGTAAAAAGATATACAAATAAGCAGTAAAATATCTACACCCTAGAGATATATAGAATGTCAATAGAGACGAATTTTAATAATTGAAATTGGCAAAGAAGATCGTAGTAATTAATCACCTTATCAGGCATATACACGATTGAATACATTTGAAGTGATGCATACATAAAGTCGCGGACGATACTTAGAAGAACACACATCTGTTAGATTTTAGATTCTTCCTACCTCGATTATGTTCAAACCTATCTGAGAAAATAACATGAGAAGCTCATTTCAATCAACTTTATTTAAGTATAGATCTTTATTACACAGCACTGTTCTTGAATTTTTAATCACACGAGACACCAGCACCAAAAGAAATTGTGTTACGCACGCAAAAATATGTCTAGCAGACTCTGCAATCCCGCTAACGCACATCCCTATAAGTTTCATATTACTTACTATATTTATTGATATGAGTGTGATTATATAATCGATTTGGGTGGCGACTTATGTTCAGAGAAACGAGTAGGCAGGAGTCTAGCCTCAAAACATAGTCATTCTCACCTACCGACCATTACATTTATATTCCAGACATACCTTGGACAAGCACAATACCAATCAATACAAATATGCCAGCAATAGCTTCTCCAAAAAACCAAGAAGGATCTTTAATTAACCCGACTATTGATGCTGTTTGGTGAAGGACACATTAATAGCTATTGCTGATGCGCACATAGCAAACAGTGACGATTAGAAAGCACAGATTAAGAGGCTTCAGAGTCCACAAAGTATTAATACAAATTCATTCTCTAGATCAAAATAGCCGAGGTATTACTTATCGAGAATCATCTCAACTGGGTTCTGACCCAAGTAGAATACGGGATAGGTTGATCATATGTCTATATAGGAAAGAGACACAAGTTTACAATGACATGCTTCACTTTATGATTAATATATGATATCGTATGTATGTTTCATTCATCTAACTTGTGTTCGTAAAAGCCGAGTAACTAAAGGTATTATATTACAATAAGTTTTATATTTACACTACATTTTTATTTTTCGCTGTTTATAATATTCCTACGGACATTTGCGCCAATTATATATTATGAAAAAAACGATAATTTAATTTTCATTATGTGATGTTATCACACAGTACAACGTGTCCTCAACGGAGAAGACTATTAACGCATCTATACGTTCTAGTAGAATAAAATATAAAAAGGGAAGAAGTTATATAGTTACATATATTGAATCAAATAATTCGTAATCGAAACGCTCATCCCGCATCCCTGTGTTAGATCGAGCCAAATTTCGGGATCAAGTATGTAAGCTAAAAATTTTGAAGAATAAATGCTAAATCCTGCCTTTCTGAAAATAAAGGCAAATGAGAAATTTCTCTCCCGCTTTTGCATTCAGCTCTTCTTACACGATTTAAAAAAAAATTTGAACTCAATGGGCTAATTGCTCATATCTAGAGTGGCAATCTTACCTTTTAACCTGTAGTTAGTTACCTTAAGATCGGAGGAGATTCCGATATCGCTAGCCATCTTGCGCCTGCTAACCCTGTCGACGCTTGTGCTTAAACTTTGGAATCTAAGCCTATTACTATAGAATTGTGACCGTAAAATTCGGGCTATAATGAGTAGTTTAAAGTTGTACTATAAAGTCTCACGTAAATATGTAACAATATTATGAATTCATAATACTAGTATGTATAAGAGTATGTTAGTATATATTGAAATAAGTACATATATACTATGAGATATAGCTATATATTGATTAACATTATTAGTGTATAATATATAGATTATATTATACTTATACAGATATATAAGTATTTTCAGGACTTAATATGATGTTACGCGTCTTACAGATTATAACTCTCGAGCGAAGTGTGGCCCTTATAGATATAATAAATAGTAATCATGGTAACAGTACATAAGTGTTTAGATAATTTAAGTAAATATTGTTAAAATACAATTTTAAAATTTTAAAATTAAAACAGCTTTTTAAAGGCATTATTTTAATTGTTAATAAATTTGCTATTGAATTACCCAAAAAATATAAATAAAATCCCAGAAGAAAATTATATCTGTAGTCTAGTTAGTACACATATTTCCTTCTCTATCATTTCTTACTCTTATTGACTCCATAGTCTCTCACTCTTCTTTGGTTTTCTCTCTCTTCTTTGTTGGTCTATCTTATGGTGGTTTCTCTTGTCTCTATATTTCGTTTCCTATATTCTCTTTGTATGGTGCTCTATTTCTTCACGTTCTTCTTAGTCAGTATAGTTTGTTGATTCCTGCAGGGTTGTTCCTATATTTCATAACTTTATTCGCTTACTTATTCTATTAAATATTCTTTGCTTAATTTTTTAACTGTTCTTTTATTTTCTATTCTGTTGAGGAAAGAACATTATTTTCTATTTATTCTTAATATTCATTTCGAAGTTCGCTCCTCTGTTATTACTTTTAGAATTGCCTTTTTTCTTAAGCTTTCGTAGAATTTCTATTCTCAGCTGATTCTTTCAGTATAATTTCATGAGATTACGTAATGAAAATATTCTTGGTGTGAATTTTCTCAATTTCTTATAAAACTCAACTTCTACAAACTCTCTCTAGGACACCTTCCAAAACTTTTAGTTCCATAGTCTCTGCTTTACGTTCTTTCGTCTTGCTTTTCTTGTTACAATTTTAACAGAATCTGGTGTTAACGATCGGGAGTGAATAAAACTTGTTCTTGAAACGAAGTAATGCCATTCGGTTTTTCTGCAGCACTAAATCAAACTGGGATTGTCTTTAGAGTTCGTCATGACTTTTTTCCTCTTCTCAGTTGCTCCAGCCTATAAAAGGGCTTTATCGCTCCTTCTTATCGTTTGCAGATTACTCTCCTCTAGTTTTCTGGGGAAGTCATCTCGGATTTCCCGGCTTTTGTGTATAGAGTCTCGTGATTTCTTTATATGAAAAGGATCTTTATAAAAACTGTCATTATTCACATTCCTTGACTTGTCTTATTGTCGGTTGATTTGTTCCTTCTTCCCACTCTTTTCGGTATATGGTACCTGCACGGGCAATAAGCGAGGGCTCCTCACAATCTTACTCTATTCTGATCTTTTACGTCAGCTTCAGCTCGTAATAGGGTGCATGATGTCGCACAGTTGTGTAAGTGATCTTGCCACGGGCACCACCCGGTATACTCCAGGCTATTTGCCTGCTGTGCGCTTCCTTCTTGTCCTGCCACATCCTGTTCTGTGGAATTCTCTTCCAATTTCTGGGTTCCCTGCACTGAAATTAGACTACATCTTAGCTTTAAAGCCTGGCGTGCTTGGTCATCTGCTAATTTAATCTAGTTGTTATAATACTTCTGATGTGTGTGTTAACAACCCCTCCTTGTAATAGGCTCTGACCTATACAAACTTAATCTTGCTGGCTGTGACAGAGTACTGTGAAATAAAAAAAAAAAAATAAAATACATAATATATATATATATATATATTATAATATGTATTATATATTTATTATCATAGGATATATTATATATATATATTATGTTTTTTTATTTAGATCTATTAATATGAATATATAATTATATTTAGTAGTATAGATATAGTATAGTAAGTATAGGTATAATATATTCAGGAAAAGCTAGTTCACGAGTCGATCTTTATATAGTGAATAACGAGTTAAAGTGGAATAAATTAAGCTATTAATAATCCATTGATCAAAAGATTATACAATATCCTTTATTATCGTCTTATCATTATGAAAGAGAGAGTCTAGTAATATATATCACTGGAGATAGTTTGATAAAATTATTAAAATTTATTCTAGGATTCGAATAATCTACTGAAGCAACTTTTATTTCATTTTATTTTATAATTTCTATTGTTTATTACTTTTATTTATTTATTTATTTATATATACTGAGTTGAATAAGATGAAAGGGGTATGAGTCCGTTGAAGAGACATTTATACAGTTATTTAATAATATAGTTTTTTTTAAATCAATGAAAAATTAAATTGCAACTCAACTAATTTTCAATATTTTACTAGAAATGTTTTTACTTTTACGTTGTATAGAGAAAAAGAGAAAAGAATAGAAAATGATACGCATGATATTCGGGTCACGGGTTTAAGTAAGCGCCCTCACAAATGAAGATGAGGATACCTGTAATGGGCACCTCTCAATATGAACAACCAGTTTAACTTCCCTATAAGAAGAATCACATTAGTTGCAAACAGGATAAATATCATTTTAGAATGGAGAATCTTATTTTGAATTTCTCTGATTAATGTGTTAAGACTTAATGCAACAAAATCGATATGAGATAATTTTGTATGCAATGATTCTGAAATCTAGGCGAACAGAGGTAGAGCTCAAAGTATTCTGACTTTATACCACTCCAGTATAAAGAAAACTTTATATGAAATTACCCGACCATTATCTTTTAAAAATATGGTTATCTCTTGAAAAAATAAGAGTATATCACAATATAATATTTTAAAATTTTTATAGTACTACCTACCATCATCAAGAGGGATAAAAGCTTATGTTTTTATTAGAACAAAAATAGTGAACTTAAGTCAGCATTAGAATTTGAGAAAGTAACTGTCATAATTGATTAGATAAAGGAATAAAGGTAAAGTATGTGAGGGATAGAGGTGATATAATAGAATAAGATTAATATCTTATAATTTATAGATTAGTGTAGTATGTTTTTATTAGTTAAATAATATATTATTAAGATTATTATATATAGTATATGGGTTTTGATAGGTAGTTATAGGTAGTAATATTTATGAAGTATTTAATAGTAGATGTCAAGTCGTATATTGTATAGATGTATAAATTTAGTTATATATATTGTATTAGTTAGTATAGCTAAATATATATCATACAGTTGGGTACCACTGTATGTGTGTACCTCAAAATGACTATATCTATATATATATAAGTATTATTTAGTATAATATATATGATATTAAAACGAGAATTCTTTCTCATTCTTTTATTTTAAGACATTACCATGTATTATTAGCAACACTGTATGATGCCAAAGTAAAAACCCATTATATTTTTTTAATTAATGCCATTAAATCTTTTCAAACATCCGATTGCCAATTAACTTATAGATTAGGACTAAAAATGTAAGAGAAAACTTTCTAAAAAACTCATTTGGAGAATATATGGTAAAGTTGTACATCTTCTTTCGCATATCGTCCACAATATCCCTAATCGGACGAGCGGAAATATTGAAGTAAAGAATATATCTAACTATGAGACGCCCTATGTCTATAAGCTCTTAAAAATCATAATCATTTATTAAGGCTGACTCGGGCTCGCAAAATCACCATCTGTCTTTCTCTTTATGTCACCTAAAATAAGAGGAGATTTGGATTTTGATCCTTGTAAGCCTGATGTACTTTACTTATCACAATATCTGACTCTTCAGAGTACTTCATAGTAATACGATTTCTTCCTAGGACCTCATCACACGACGAGTGTAGTGAGCCTGGTTATTAATTAGCGATTCATATGTTGGTTTTACATTATATAGACCTAAACAAAAACATCCACAGATATATAATGTATATCACAATATATAAGTTCTTTATGTAAATATATGTACGTCTATAATATGGTTAATATATATTATCTATTTGAGCTTACTGATACTCTTCACTTATATAGAAATGACGGGGAATTCATTTCCCTATTAGTTATAATGGTAAGTAAATAGTTTGATTTGAGTATTAGCTATAGGAGATATATTATAATATAGGTAGTAAAGAAGCTCAGCGTTTAAAAATTAATATTGTATCAATAATTAGAATAATACCTTAAGTTGACGACTATATTATCAACCTCATATTAAGACTAAAAGATAATTTGATTACGGTATAAAGTAAATACATTAATTATTAGTACTCTTATTAGAGATAGTGTATAGATAGTTGATATGATAAACTGATAAAGCTCTTTGTTATATATCATTAATGATGTTACTTGAAAAATAACAAAACATATGATAACCAAAACTTAAAGATAGTTTTTAAACACGATATGAGAATAGTAATACACAGGAAAGTGATAAATCGTATAATGTCGTGGGGTGTCATATGTGCTACTTCTCATTAAAACTCGTTTAATTATGTACTACAGTACTAGTGTCACTCACGTTAGGGTGGATTGTCTTGTTTGTGCGATATTGTACTTCCATAGTTAAGGTGTTATTATTAAGATATTTATATGTGATCTGTCTATATTTTGAGTAATATTTATTAAAAGAAAATAATACAATATTTTTTATTTTACATTATTAAATTACTCGTTGAAAGTTTCTTGATGATGATACTTAACATCTTGTATAAAGATTTTTACGATAAGTGGTTCAGCTAATATGTATTATATATACATAGTCTAACCCGATCTCATCTGACTTTTGATCTTTTTCTTATTTCAGATAAAATTTAACTCGATTAGATATATAGAATGAGTCTTTTTTAGTTTGTTGTTTAAAAGCGAAATGATTCTACTTAAAGTATATGACGCGTGCATCTGATTTTATCTCTATCCTCTTTCTGCTACCCCGCACACCAAATGCTATCCATAACTGTAATATCGGCAGCTGGTCATTACGAAACTGATAGGACGTCATAAATCTAGGAAAACCGTCGCGTTGCACTCCAAATCTCGTTCCGTTCAAGAATCTGGAAGGAAAAGAGCTAAGGAAGTTACGCAAGGAGGGCAAATTGCAAGGACGGCGAGACTTGTGCCGTGCACGTTGCCTCAGTTCAGATACTTATAAAGAAAAAGTATTATCGCTCACTGATCGGGAACAGACTTTATTACCTATATGGTTATAACTTGCATCACAAACCTAAGTTACGGAATCTGACATAAAATCAACCAAAACGAAATTTGTACGCAACACGATCCATTAATTAAGGAAAGAGTCTTGCGGCTCAAATTTTAAGATGAGCACAGCTTTAAAATTTCTGAAATTGATAAATTAATAAATAACATAGTGTAATTAAATTATGATTATTACTTATATTATGGTACCATATCAAGTATAGTGAGTATATTGACTAAGTAAATAGACATAAAATATACCCCTCCTTAGTTAATAATAACTAATACTTTGTTATTGTAGACTTTAATTTCAATAACTCATATTCGAATAGTAATTTTTCTATAAGCGTGTTTTAGTTCCATAGATCCATACACTATGGCAACACCGTTATTGTTTGTATCATTTGTTTCTGTTTCAAATTATTTTATAATTATAGTTCACTTAACCATCCTCAGTTATCGAGATTCTATTTCTAAGCTGGCAGACCTTCCGTTGACTCAGTAATCTTTTTGGATTACTTACTACCTACGTACTCCTCTCCTATAATACATCTCTCCTCTCTCGTCTCATTGGACTCATATTGACATCTGCTCTACGTTCTCAAGTCTTCTCTAAATTGGATTTATGTTCATTTCTAAACCATTATTAAGTCTGGCACCAATATTAAGGTAATGGTCATCTCTACTATCCTCTTCCATCTCCTCTCTCTTCTTATCGTCTCTCTCTCTCTCTTCCATATATATATATTACGGTTATATATTATGCTTATAGTTGTGTTTTATAATACATTGGCTATTTGCTCATATGGTTTAATATATATTAAGTACTATTATCTATCTAATAGTAATAAATAATTGTATGAATTAATTATAATAATTAGACTAATAAAAAATATATAATAAAATATAAATAACTACCAATATCAGGTATATACATCATCCACAGCACGCTCTAACTTACTATTGCTTTCTAGAAAACCTGTTTTTTTTGTGATCTAAACGATGTGTACTATATAGCTCGATTCTCTTATGATTCACCATCTATCAAATCCTTTTCAATTAGCATCGTCGACGTCTACCAATATTTGGGAGGCGTATTACCCAATAAAGCGGGAATTTATATACATTAGTATTAATTACCCCCTCGTTTGTATATTTTTTGTTTCGACAGACAAAACCGCTGACTAAAAACATAAATTAAATTTGCAAAATTCTTTTTACTTTTTTAAATACGAGAAAATAAATTATTCTTAATTATATTTTAATTAATGCTATTTCATATATATATAGAAAAACACGTTTTTATATAAAAATTTATATAATTAAATCAAGATGATATAATGAAAGTCAGTATAACACTGGCTCCGATAAATTAGACTTATCATATCTAAACAAATATGCATAATATCTCTGTTGCAGTTTCGCGTCAATCACATCGTTAAGTAGCTCCGAGAGGTTCAATCGGTTTCGCCTTTTGTTTTCATTACACCATGTCGACAAAATACACTTTCACACCTTAAGCCGGGAATGGGAGTTAAGTATTTTCAATGCTCTTTCCGATATTTATAATGATATCCCACATTTTCTCGCAAAATTTCCTGTGATAGTAGTGTTTTTCGAAATCATATTATTCATGTGCGGTCTGTCTCTCCCGTCTTAGTCAATACATATTTTGCTTATGGAGCTGCGACATTTCAGTATCTGAAAACTGATCCTGTCAAACAACTGAATACAGGGTCATATATCACCAACGCATGGTAGTTTAGGTATGATATTTTCTCCCAATCAGAATAACTTTAGCTAATATGAAATGTACTACCTGATGAATAAGTGGAGAGTTATTTGATCTGTGACATGAGCAATTTTCTTCTGCATCGTATCCGAAGCAAAATTGCTTTAGTTCTCGAAGCCATCGACCACAGTCCTCAACTCCCCCTCTTGGCTTGGAAGATGCATGCGCATATATTGGGAAGAAACAGCAACCTCATATCTTTTATCTAGAAATATATCGTTCGATATTCCTTGCAATTAAGTATAAAGCGTATTTATTTGGCCGAAAGATTCTCGTATTACCGCCAGTTGACAATAAACTATTATATCATTTTGCGCCTTTTTGTAACACTCTTCTATTCTGCACCCCTCTATCCTAGGTTTTTTCCTTTCCTCGAAACAAAGGTCAACTTATTCTCGCAAGTACTGTTTACTATCTATTGCCAATGCAAAATCAAACTCACCTCCTAGATGTCCGAAAGATAACAGCACGTGAATTTACCTACAAATTCATTCCAAAAACTCATTTATGAAAACTCTTGTATTTCTTCTTGTCGCACTACCTCAGATGAGGTTACGCAAATCCTTTCACATGGGGAACGTGAATACACCTGGTGGTAAATATGATCAGAGCCCAACTCATTTCGTGCAGTTAGCTTTGTCACTGACCCAATTAAAAAGTAGTGTTGGGGGTTTCCATTATTATTTTATAATTGCTCAGGTGTGTTTACTCTTTGGCTGTGCGGATCGACTTCTTGACTCAAGCTTGAATCATGAACGACGCTGCAACATGGATAATGTCGTTGTTTCCTCGTTCTGTACATTTATACACCACCTAACTCGACCACTGCCACTCCTGTTTTAGTCGACAGAATTTTGCGTTGCACTGTCGATAAAACTTATCATTGCCAATGTTATAGTATTTTTCACTGTATCACATACGATTATGAAAATAAATTTTTACAGTATTTTCGAAGCCGTCGTTTTTATGCATACAGAAACATAGACACAGTAGCTCCACCACATAATCACGTCTCGTAGTTCGACTTATAAAAACTAAGCAAGTAACAGAAGTAAGAATTACCTTATTTCATTGGAGCACCGTATACACAAAATAAAATAATTAATCTTGCTATATTTTTAAAAACATGTGTTTTATTATGTTAAAATGAAGCAAATCGTCTACACTTTAATTAGATTTATTTTTTTTTTCAAGTTTATCTTTTAATTTGGATTTTCCACAAAAGCAATCGTATTCACCCTTATAGATCTCAGAGAAACGAAAAACGAGTTATGAGAATTTAAAAAAAAATTCTTTCATAAAACCGAGAAAAGTGTGACTTGACCGCAAAGTATCTGTAACTTCACTTAAAGTTTGGTGTGAAACTAAGCCGAGAACACTTTTTTTTTATCATATACAATCATCTAATATCCAATAAGCGCATTTCATAATACATAACGCACAAAACAATGAGTTAATTGTAATCACCAATAATCGATATGACAAATGCTCAACTAAGCATTCTTCTCGCTACAACGCCGGTGTAAGTTGTGGGTGTTGTGTGTTATTTAGGTGAAGGACAAAACTAAACAGTTTTGTATAGAGTTCGCGAACTCTCTTTCATAAGCAGATTATATAAAAGACACGCATAAAATAGATTTTCACTCGCTTCTGCTTTTGCTTTTCTCGTCCAATATACATAACTCCAAACATATGTTCCAAAAGTTAGCGGTAATCGTGGGGATAAAGTTTATTTATCAAACTAATATGCAGGCATTAGTCAGTGCGCAGATGGGCGGATATTGATCTGGTTCTGACTCAAACGATAAACGAGTCAGACCAGCATAGACGCGCCATTCTAGCGCGCAGAGGCAGCTTGTTATTCGTATTAGGTAATAAAATTATTTTATCCTAATATTTTTTCTAATTTATATACTAGCTTCGATATGATAGTGGATAAGAATTAACAAGCAAGGAAGGAAATTCTAATAAGGATCAATTTTTCAATAAATTTTGTTATAATGACTTGCGATATCCAATCTTGTACTTTTCCTTTACCCTCGGAAATTGTCACATGTTACCCCATTATTGAGGTCTATAAATTTCCGCCCAGGTTGGAATCGCTGATTAGATCACATCTAATTCTGTACAGAACCCCATCTACGCCCATGCGTCGTGATGTTGGGGTCGATATACTACCCGCCATTTTTAATGTTAGCAAAAGCGAGCTAAAGAGGATAGTCGTGTTCACTGCTACTTTTTCGAGCTTCACATTTGTCCACTACTTTAATATTTAAGTTAGGTAATATACTTCATTTTAGTGAGCCGATACTTTCGCAAAAAAAAAAGTGAGAGGGAAAGAGAGAGATGGGTATGAAATTGAAAATGAATAGATCTGTTGTCCTAAATGTTTAACTGCGTTTTGCTTTGACTAGTTGTTAAGTAGTGTGAGTCTCGCTCTGAGTTTTATCTATATAGCTATGACTTATATATATTTATGTGTAGTAAAAATAAGGTACATAATCTTAATAATTAATAAATAATCACAATATAAACTATTATAATATATAGTTCATCATAGGATGGTAGAAAGTAGTTTATTAAGTATAAATATTACTATATTTACATATGTATATTCGTCGTATATTTATACCGTATTCTCATCCCCTACTATTTATATATATCATTAGAATTATTTAATTATCGCTATAAGTCTATATATTAGTATTTCTAGTAAAGAACGTTGAGATGTATTGAAAGTTTGACGTGATATTAGATCTTAGGCCTGACAGTACAGTACATGAATACTTTGTATTGCTCTCTATATGCTATGGAGCAAGAGAGAGAAGAGTTAGGCATTAAGAAACGATAGGCTGGGATCAAAACCCAATATTCCTATTAAAGGTGATAAAGTGCTATTAGCATTCACTACGAGAGCTATCTATCACGAGACTCCGTCTGACTAGTGATGCAGGAAAGAGACTTATCAAGAATGGTTATAAGATAGAACGAGAGCGATAAAAGATAATTGTGAGTGTTGGAGTAGATCTGAGTCATAAAGATGACTGGTGAACAACTGATATATAATTTATCTCGGAGTTGCAATTTATATTGTTCACCGAGACTTTGGTCAATTTTATCAAGATTTAGACTAGCACACTACTATCTCCACATTAATGCAGAGAACTGTAAATTTCACACAAGTGTTATATCTAAGATTTAATACACCATACTTATAAGCCAATAGAACACAATCTACTAGTATAATGGACGGTGAAATATATATATATTACCACAGAGGTTGAATCATCATATCATACAATAGGATTTGCACACGACAATTGATCCAGTAATAACGATCCTATATATCAGCAGTAAATATATCTAAGCTACACAAAATACACTCTAGGACGCTTCTACTATTGAAAGTTTTGAAGATCGCAATATAGAACGTGTCAGGTCAATAGTCCTCATAAATTCCATAATAAATAGGAAGAGAGTAGGTTGGAGGTGAAGACTATATTTAAATACTGCTCTAGGTACAACAAATCCTCAAATGCTAATTGGGCACACTTGACTACATAATGGACTGCATGCAATTACATGAACTGGCACAAAAAGAAAAGAATGGGAGCTTATTATCGTAATTGACCAAGACAGAGTAGTCACTAGGAGAAAGAGAGCTTCGGCAACAGACAAGTCACTAGAACAACGCAGACTTTTATGCGAACCAACACACATGGGAGGATCCATCAGCGAATATCATTGAATGTCAAGCAGGAGAGTCTCGATGGTGATTCGAGGTGCTCAGATATGAACATACAGAGTTTCTGAGTCTACGGCTTGTCATCCCTACCTAGGACCACAAGCTGTAGTAAAAACGGCAAAAATCCTAAAAATATTCAGAGCATATTTATCTCTATTACTTCTACTAATTTATCAAATATATAACTAAAAATTCTCACACGACCTATACATAGTAAGCACCACTTCTTCATAACTCACATATCCATATAGTCTCGTATTATGGCTCAGACATTCATTATTACTTTGCTATTGACCACATGCTCATTATTATTTTACTGAGAGGCTTTCTTTCCCATATAGACTAGCCAGATTATTATGCCGCCACATACACTATGTAATTATATAGCCATGAGAACTTAGAATATATATTTTAAACCGAACATTTTTATATAGATTATATATATGCTATCTCAGTTTTCCTAGTACAATATTTTGATAACTACATACCTATTCAATAAAAATTATATAAAAATACAAAGCTGCTATTAATATGTTACCAAGAATAACCTTATATGTACCTAAAGTAGTTCCGTATCTAGAGAAACGGAGACTTTATCTGTGTGTCAGCCTATGATAACTTGAACACGCCCAATATCAGACAGCTCCATCCATATGTTATTACACGCTTACACTCTCCATACTCCTTCAGATCCACACGTTTTCGAATATATCAAAAATGAATACTTTAAATTTTGTGCGCTTAAAGTAGCCAGCACAGCCAGTTTGAACAGACACTTTTTTAACCTAACTACCACCGTTCGTTCTTAGTCGATCTATGTCATTTATCTAATACTCTGTCAGCTATAAATATTAATAGTCTAGTAAAACATTATTTATAACTCGACACTGATTATTAGTCCTATATCTACTGAGCGGCTGTTAGGTCAACATCTATCTTACTTTATTTCAATCCTTTCCTAATATAGAAATCTAATTGTTGATTTTTTGTTATAGGGGTATTATTGATAGTTTTTATAGTATATGATTTGAAGTAGCAAATAGGAATAAGTGAGAAGCAAAAACTACATTAAGTATTGCTTATTTATTTTTTTTTCTCAACTTCTTTATAATATATTTAATAGCGTACATTTTAATTCTAACTATATAGTTTAAATATATTATAATACAAATAAAAACTAAATAATAACCAAAATATACTACATAAAGGTATTATATCCGGCTTTATGTCATAATAAATAAATTAATAATACTACCGAAATAATATAATATACTGTAATATGTACTGGAAACTGGTAGTGGATAAGATAATCAGTAGAAAAAAGATATGAATTACTTAATGAAGTAAATCTATTATAGCTAGCTAAAAAATAGATTCCTATTATATTAAATTATTAATTACTCGAGTTTAATAAAACGTAATGATAATAGCGCAATAAAACTGATATAGCTTAGATAAAGCATGTCGTTAATTATACTCCAATAGCTTATGAAATTAGTAGCATTTACACAAAAGCAAAATATCTTATTAATTTTCATAGCACACAACGTCTTGCACTCAGACTCAGAAGAAGAACTCCTCTATCTTGAGGCTGTCTATATTTAAACTTAGAATGATTTAGTTTGTAATATCTATGTATAGGTACTTAAGGTATTATCTTAGTCATTTGAGCATGAGAGTGAATATTCTATTAGTCCACCCTCAGGTAACTAGTATATTACTCAGTATATTTAGACTGACTTAAGAACTGGGCAATACGTATCTCAACGAGTTAAATACACTTGGAGAACTTATAAGAGATATTTCGACAATCCATTTTTATAGGAGGTTCATAGATCTCAACTACCTGTTAGGATGTACCTCTACGTTCATGAAAATTCAAGATAACCGGAGATGATCCTACTGAGATTGATTAATGTGCTAGCGGACCACTCAAATATTATTAGTATTCTATATTATAAATAATTTCACACTAATTGCTCTAATTAGTATTAGGGCTTATATCTTACGACTAATAAACACTATCATAAATAATATAAACATTTAATTAGTACATAATTATTACTATATTATATTTCAATGTATATAAATAAATTAATAAGAATAGAATATAATCAATAAAATTATTATAAATATATTAATAGATAATATACATATTAAATAATATGATGATATCATAAAATCAATTATGTAATAATATATATAAAATTTATAGAACATGTCACAATATTCTTGCATAGTAATTAATAATTACCATTTAACTTACCTATTATATTATATTAGAGATATATATAGTATAATGATATAATTATATAATATACATATATTTCTCCATATCATAGTTATAATATTATAAAATAAGAGCTAATCACCATGAGCTTTTGGTATAGATGATAAATAATCATAATGTCATACCTGTCATATATATGACTTTTAATCATGTATATAGTATACAATTTTTATAAGTTGGCTATATACAATAAGTTATCTATATCATAAAAATACTAATAAGCAAGCCATATATGCTCAGTATTTACTAATTACTATTATAGATAATATATCATCATATATTAAGATACTAACCTATATCATAACTTAAGTCAATTTATTATAATCTATAGTATGCGAGACATCTAGTGTATTCATATAAATTTTACGATATATGTGAAGACCGTACTTACATATCTTGTTTAAGTTATTAATAGTACTTTACAAATAATTATATTTAAATTATATCTCTGAAATATTAATCTGAAATCAAATCTAGTATCTCTACTTTTTTTTAAAATTATAAATACTATATACTATACTAATGAGATGAGAAATCACTTATAACCATAACATTATTGTAGTTACGAGTGAAAGAAACAGAAGACCAATTATTAGGATACGATAACAATCATAATTTGATTGAGCAATATTATCTCTTTTAATAGATGAAAGAATAAATTTATTCCGCTATTTTGAAGATAGTATCACACTCGCAAAGTGATCGAATGATCTGAATAAGAAAGCCATTAAAATTAATACAAACGTAGAGCAGTGTCGAATTAGATTGTAATTTTTAAATGCCACACTACGAGCTATACTTATTCATACTAATCATTTCAGTCTATACTACATCACACTCACTCACCGTGTATAGAACCTTGACTGTTTGCTAACGTATAATAGAACGCGAGTCACGCCCTATATACGTAGGATAAATTGCTAACACAGTTAAGATATTATATAATTAAAACCACCATGAATTAATAATAATATAATAATATTGAATATATATAATCCTAAACACAAAGATATAATACACTTTTAGATAGATATTAATTAAATTTTGAAAATAGAACAATAATAAATTAATAAAGAATAAAGTCTGATAAGTAAATAAGGAGAAGAAGAAGCAAGGAGACGTGGCTATAGTTAGTGATGCGATTCTATATCAGAATTGGAGAATATAAATTAAGTTGATAGAAGAAAAGATAGTGACACGAAAGATACTATTCTAGAGAGAAAACAGTATGAGAAAAAAAGAATATAAGCAAGTTAATTAAAAACAGGGATGAAAAAGAAAGTAAGAAAAAAAGAGTGACAAAATAAAGAAGAAAACAAACAAAAGAGAAATATAAAAGGAGAATAGGAGAACAAGAAAAGAAAAAGAAGAAAAAAGAAAAAATAAGAAGAGATAATAATAATAATAATAATTAAAATCAATTAATAATAATCCAGTAGATGATAAAATCGATAATTAAACACACAAAATAATAAAGGATTAAGAATAATGTAAATAATTTATCAAACTTCAAAATAAATTAAAATAATTTGTATATGCTTGCTTTTTTAAAAAAAGAAAAAATAGATAATAATCATTAATAATCTTCTCGTATCAAGCATTACACAATAAGAAACCTTCTATCTTCTCTTCAATCCTTTTATTCATTGACTAAATATATTCATTT
>JABUQX010016465.1:0-11556 GCA_015478945.1 Trachelipus rathkii | reverse complement strand
AGTAGTATTAGAAGAAGTAAAGGATTTCAGATATTTAGGGAAAAAAATAATGAGATTTGGGTAAGGAAGAAGGGATGAAGGAAGAGATAAGATCACAGAGTAGGAGAAGAAATGAGAGCTTTGAGTGGTCTGAGGGAAATATAGGGAAAGGGGGGGATTTATCACATAACCTTAAGATAAGTATGTTTAAAAATTCTGTGTCCAGCCGGTACTATATGGGTGTGAAACAATGGGGGTTTGAATGCTAGGTCAAGAAGAAGTTGGAAGTGTTTTGAGATGAAAGGGTTGAGAGCGGATTGTGGGGTTTTAGCAGAAGGAAGAGGATTAGGAATAGGGTGAAAAGAGAGAGATGTGATTGGAAGAATGGTTTGGTGAAAGAGCGGAGAAAGGAATGTTAGATGGTTGGACATCTGGAGAGAATGGAGGAACAGAGGGTGGTTAGGAGAGTTTGGGCGGCGGAGGGGATAGGAAGGAGAGGAAGGGGGAGACCAAGAAGGAGGTGGATGGATGGAATAAAGGAGAAGCTGGAAGAGGGAGGGATGAGGGTGGAGGAATGTAGGGTGTTGGTGTTGGCGAGAGATGGAATGGAGGAGGTGGGTGGGGGCGAGATGAAGGAAAATAAGAATTAGGGAAGCTGCACGTACCACTACCCGCTTAAGCGGGAATAATTATTTGTAAAAAATAATAATATATATATATTATAATATAAAATATTATATAAATAATATATATTATAATATATATAATATATTATATTATATATATAAATATATATATATATATATTAATATATAATTATATATATATATATTATATATATATAATAATAATATATATATATATATATATATTACTATATATATATATATATTTTAGGGATGATACCGTTAACTCAAGGAGACCAGCCTTTGCATATCAAACGCCAATATTTTTTTTCACAGACGAGTCAGATGCGCCAGTATATATATATATTATATATTATATATATATATATATATAGTATATATATATATATATATATAATATTATATATATATAACTATATATATATATATATAATATATATATATATATATATTATATATATAATATATAGATATATGGCTTCAACCAAATCTATAGATGCCATATCTCACAAGCATCACCATCAACAAAGCCTTTGACACTGTCCCACATACATTCTTATACAAAAAATCTTTCAATCCCCCTTAGAAAATAACGACAAAAAATGGCTTTCTAATTTTTTTTCACTAACCGTTTTGCCAAAGTTCTACAAAATAACAATCTCTTCCGCTCCATTAAAATTTACAAAACGGCGCCCCACAGGGCGCCATTCTCTCTCCATTCTTCTTCAATCTTTTCACAGAAGACCTGCCCATACCTACCCACCTATCCACCAAACTTATCACATACGCAGATGATATCAGCCTCATTTCCCAACATCCAGACGTAAATATAGCCACTCTTCACACCCAAGAATACTTACAACAATTAGAAACTTGGTTACTCTCCAATAGAATGACCGCCTTCCCCCTCAAATCCTCCATCACTCTCCTAACCACTGACCGCCACCAATCTTCACTCCATCCAATAGTTTTCCTGAACAACAATCCCCTCCCCTAAGCAAAACTCCAAAATATCAGAACTTACATATGGCACACAACATGACGTTCTCCCCCCAAACATCGACCAAATCACCTCATCAAAACTACATAAACTAACCTCCCTCCGAACCCTTTCCCAACACAACTTCAGTGACAGAAAACACACCCTCACCACCACTTATAAACAACTCCTCAGAACAAATATAAACTATGCCTCCCCCGCATGGTTCCCTGCACTGTCAAAATCTAACTAAAAAAATACAAATCATACAAAACACTGCCTTAGATTATCACCTGATGCACCAACACTACCCCCATCCAACATTTACATGACGAGACTTACATCCTTCCTATCCTTCCACCCACCTGGAGATGGTGGGGACTCAATTCTATCAGAAACCCTAAATCCAACCACCCATGTCAACCAAATATTCTCCAAAACCCCTCCAGACACAGGACTTTGAAATCCCACCCTCACCTTCACAGCAAATCTATAATGACATCTACAACATTATTCCCCCTCCTCCTCCCAATAAGTCAAGGCTCACTCATATATCCATGCACAACTAACACGTACCTACAAAAATTGCCCCAATAACAATTTACTAAGCTCCCCCTCCCCCCAAAATCCCCATCATAGAAAGAAAACCACTGTCCAGAAGAGAGCCAAATCGACCCGCCCGGAGAATCAGGTCACCACCCAAAACTAAATTTACATATAAATATAGATTCAAACTAGACAATGTTACCTCCCCACCTGCACCAGTTGTCACATTTCCCAGGACACAATGGAGCGCCTCCTTCTGGGGTCCGCCGCTTACTATGTTTATCGAAAATGGTACTCGATTATGTGACCTGAATCATTAGATTGATAGATCAAAAGGTCTAAAGGTCATGGAGGGAAGGGTGGGGAGGGACGGGTGTTTGATTACTGATTTACTGCTTTTAAATTCGGTAAACTATTACACTTTACATATTTGGATATTTTATTCAAAGATCTTATTTTTATTTTATGTTTTGGATTAAAAATTTGTTATTTTTATTTATTGTTTGGATAAAACTTTGTTATGTTTGCAATTATTTGTTAGGGGTTATTGATATTTAGGTTAAGGTTATGATAATTTTGTTAAATATTACTATGATATGTAAAAAAACTTGTTACGTTTGCATATATCGTTGATCTGTATGATAATAGGACAAGGTTTAGATACATTTTTGATAAATGTTACTGTGTCAGATGCTAAGATTAACGTAATATGTTAGAGATAGCTTAGGAAAAAGTATGAATAGGTTGCGTTTTGTATGTAAGTTAGTTACTTTAATGTTGTTAAGTGTGGACCTTTGTTATTAATCGTTAACAGTTTATTAGCGCTCGTAAGTTGTGTAGGTTTGTCGTTTAACATTGATATTTCTAGTTCATTATGATGCTATGTTAGCTTTTATTAATGTGCAAAACAATGTTACGTTTAGCATATATTCATTGGTTCGTATATAAAACAAACTTTTTTATGTACTATGTTTATCCGAAATGGTTCTCGATATGTGACCTGAATCATTAGATACGATAGATCAAGGTCTGGACGGGTGGTAGGGAGGTGCGGAGGAACGGGTGGTTTGATTTATGAATATTTACTGATTTTACTGGCTTTATTAATAATTTCGGTTATAAATACTTATTTATAACCCACTTTACTATGACTATTTAATCAATAAGAAATTCTATACATTTTTATGTGTTAATGTTTGGATAATAATTAACTTTTGTTTAATGTGTTATTGCAATTAATTGATTAAGGGATTATTGAATATATTATAATAAATATAAGATTAGGTTATGATAAATTTATTTTTTAAAATTATTAAATATGATTTAATGCAAAAAAACTTAGTTACTTGTTATGGCATATATTTCGTTAGGTTTCTGTAATTATATAATAACGGGACTAAATGAGGTTATTGATTACATATATTATTGATAAAATTGCTGGTACCATAATAAGATACTAATGTAAGATTAACGTTAATATGGTAGAGATATTTTTGAAAAAAGTGTGAAGATTAGGTTACGTTTTGCGTGCAATGTTAGTCCTTTACTGGTGTAAGTGTGGAACTTTGTAATGTTACCCGTTTATTATGTGTGTAAATTGTGTTAGGTTTGTCTTTGTATATTATTTTCTTAGTTCATGTTACGCTATGTTAGCTTTAGAATGTGAAACTTTATTACGTTAGAGTATTATTCGTTGATTAGTATATATAATGAAACAACTGTTGTGATAAATTTTAGTTTAAAATAAATTATTACCATGTTACTATAAATTAGAACATTGTTATGTTAGAGATATTGCTTGGACAAAGTGTGAATAGCGTTACGACTTATGATATGCTATCTGTTAGCTTAACTTTACTGTTATTAAGAAATGTGGAACTTTGTTAAACGTTTACAGTTTATTTCATGTTTAAGAGCATTCAGGTTTGTTCGTTGTGGATATATTCAATAGTTAGGTATGATTGCTAAGTAAAGTTTTATAAATGTGAAAACTTTGTTACGTTAGCATATATTCGTTGAATCGTGTATAAAGAATTTGTTTTCATGTTATGTTTATCAAAATATTACTCGAAATGTGACTTGAATCAATAGATCAATAGATAATTAGATCAATAGATCATGGATGATGTGGGCACCCCGTTTTTTTTGTTTGGGGGGTTTTTTGGCCGGTTTGATTACTGATTTACTGATTTAGGGTATGTAAACATGATGAATTTTAGTAAAAATATGACGCTGAATCAATAGATCATAGATCAATAGATCAATAGATCAATAGATCTAGATCATGGTTGTGAGGAGGGAGTGTAGTTGGGCGGTTTGATTACTGACACTCTAACTGAAGTGATTTGACTGATTTAAAGGTATATGTAAAATTTACATGACAATTCTTTTACGTAAAAAATATGACTTGATGCAATAGATCAGTCAGAAAAATCAACCATAGAGGTCAATAGATCAATAAGATTCATGGAAGGGCTGAGCTGAGCGGCAGTGCCTTGAGTGTTACTGATTTTACTGACGATTAGTGTCCTCTCCGTTAGGGTAGGTAAAATATGTTTAAAATATTGAGTAAATATTTACGGCCACTCGAACGCAATAAGAAGAAATTTGGTATTTATTTATTATATTTTAAATTCATTTTAATGTGGATTTATTATTATTTATTTTTTATTTTTTTCTTGAGTGGGTCTGAAAAAAGATCATTTTCCGAAGATCTACAGGACTCTTGGGATACATATATAATCGGATTACCAATATATCGTTGTTATTCGTCAATGTATTATAACTTACTAGCAATCCACATCGGTAATGCAACAGACGGATGTCGGGACTACTCCGACTTCCTCTGATCTTCATGAATCTACTTCTTCATTGACACCTATCATACTTCCTTCGATTCATTCTATCCTTCACTCTTTCTCCTTTCTATCCTTTCTTAACTTCTTTTCTTCCTCTGATTAAGCATTCCCATGCGAATTTTGTCTTATCCGATTATTTCCGACTGGGAAATTTTAAATTTCCGTCATACGACTCACTCATACACCGGACTATACACCTCTCGGGGGGTCCCTGGAATCCAAGGAATCCAAATCCGATCATCAGTGAATCACTGTCTGCCGACTCAGAATTCGAATCGAATCCTTCTCCAAGTTTCACGTCTTCTGAGCGTATCAGTTGGGTCTCACTCTCCTTGTACGGCGACGGGAAGAGAGCGCTTATCCCTGACGGGGGAGGCCAAGAGGACGTAATTCGTCTCCGACGAGATTACGTCATCATTATAACTCACATTGCGCGCAATATTCTTGTAGCCTCCAACGATTAAGCCCCTCAACCTTATAGTAGAGGGTGTAGTATGATCCGAAGGCCAAGGTAGGGCTGAGCCGAGAGCCGCCCCCAGCGATGGGTCACCGGAGTGCCCCGATAAAAAACTGATCTCCTTACAAGGAATGGTTTATCGACTCCGAGAAGGTCAATTCCCTTGTGGAATCTATCTTCGACTCTCCGAAATTCAGCCTTCTTACGAACATTTCACATTTTAATAGGGGGTCCACCGGTCCCCTTACGGGGACGCGAGGGGGTGGAAAAATACGATATATCTCGCTACGACGAGATTTCGTCATCAAAAATCTAACACCGAATCTTCGTCGTAAGCCCACCTCACTCCCTTCTCTCTCTCTCTCGCTCGCGGAAGCCGCAACAAGCGTAAAGAGCCATCTGATTGAGCTACCGCATCTCGGGGGTCGATTTTGCTTATCGTAGCCCGTCTCATATCATACATGCCCAGCGACCTTGAAATACGTGCGGTCAAGTTATATCAGAAGACTAATAATCTCATCTAATTAGATTTATTATTCTCCAAGTAATTCAGAACCAGATTACCATCAATGAGTCCTTCCTACGAAAGGCGCCGGCGATCGCGCTACAAAACGGGTAAGAGCACATTCTACTTATTGCTGAGACGGATTATCAGTTCCACAATTAAGTTAATTCGTTTACCATTTTGTAGTAAACATAAGTGTAGGCAAGGTATGGTATCATCTAACCACGTTTAGAAGTCAAAGTTAAACAATATGCCGCCCCGATGTGCAGGATCAGTATAATTAAGTCGGGTTCAATTGCTCGGCTCTTCCGTGATTTCGGATATATACCGTTAAGATGTTCCTACCATCGGCAAAAGATTATCTAAAAGGACGGACAGTCCTCCTCACTCTCTGAAAGTGAGAGTCGATACTCACTCTGTGAGGCGTACCGTCTCTCGCTTTTTCTTTCTGAAGGGAGTAATTTATGTTGGTGTAGATTAAAAGTTGATGATTTCAAGCTTGAATGTGGAGTGTCTAGCCTTATGCTCCCTGTTTCGTCCTTCCTCTAACTCACATTTTACAATCTCTCCTACGGTTAAATTCACTTTGATGTTTTAATTTGCTGAAGATAACATGACGATGCCTGCATCTCCTAAGTCCGAGCAACTACAAAATTTTCTCAACACAATGACAGTCTCTCTCATCGCAGGATCTCCGATCAAAAGTAAATTTTCTAGCAAAGTAGCTGTGTGCTCCAAATATTTCAAGTATGAAATCATGTTAATAAATATATGCTAAAATATATTTTGGGGTTTCTAAGTTTGAAGATGATATGATTTCCAAATACATTATATCTGAATATAATGATCTGTAATTATATATAATAATTTATTTTTGTTTTCATTTTGATTTATTATATCGAAACTCAATGAGAAAATATAATTAATTTTTTGTATAGTGATACATAGATTATATTTTTTTATTACATAATTTAAAAACAGTCCGAATTTCATGCACTATACATGTTTTTCTGTCATCTTATATCAGATAATTATAGAACTTGAAAGTTCATCTAGAAATTTTATAATAATAATATGTATAATATTATAAATAATTAATATTATATATAATATATATATAATATATATATATATATATATATATTAATATATTTATATAATATAGTATTAATATATATATTATATATATATTAATTAATATATTATATATATATTATAAGAGACAGTCTATTAAAAATACTTTAATATATATAATAATTAATTAATATCATATATATATATTATATATATATATATATATATATAATACAGTTATTATATATTAATATATTAAGATATAATATTTATACTGATTTTATACATGTAAATATATTAATATAAGGTTTTGTATACAATATATATTATATATATATATTAATATTAGATATATATATATTAAATTATAATACTAGTATATTATATTATATTTATGTATATATATCTTATTAGATATCACGTTCTATGGATTCGTTTTAAAGTTATTTTTTTCTTATTTTATATATATAATTATAATATAATATATTAATTAATTATTATATTATAATAAATAAATATATATTGTATTTATATTTGCAGTGATGATTTTTATTATATATATATGCTGCTTGTTATATATATTTTTCAAATTACTCGATGAACAACATAGCACACACAACACTTAAGTTATTATATATATGTCTTATATTATATGATTATATCTGATATCCTATACGTACTTAATAGTGCAAAAGGAACCTTTGAAGGATGAAACTGAATTAATAAATAAATAAAAATAATTATCATTATATAGCTTTCCAGATTGATATACTAGTAATAAATATTTAATTCAAATATATTTACCCTATTGATTATTACTCCTACTATTATATAAATATTACATTTTATACTTTAACAAACTATAATCTCATTGCCATTCTTATAAACTCCTATTTAACTGTTCAGAGTGTGTAAGTATTGGTTGCCGAGCACCGAAATTATGTGCCGAACCGAACCGCAAAACGCAACCGCACCGCACGCGCACCCGCCACCCACACCGCACCCGCCCAAGCATCGACGCACCGCACCGCATCGATTTGGCACACACACACGGTCGCAACACCTCACCCCAACGCACCTTCTGTAACTACGTTTCGTTTTATCACGCTTTTAGGGCAATTACATATTCTTAATATATCCTCGAAACATAATTTAGCGAAGATACAATTACTTTTTCCATAATTCGGTAATAATATTTAGTAAATAATCCTATATAAACTGTAAAAACAGCTTTTTTTTTAAAACCACTATAATAGAAAAAAGCGGAATGTTATAATAGATATACTTAGATGAGGTAACATAGCGAAAAATGTAAATGTTTTATAGACTTTTCTTTCTCTTGATATTTACATACGGGTTATAATATTACCATACATGTTTAGTTTGTGATTTTGTTTATGAATTAATGAAAAGTGAAATAAATTATCGCTATTTAACTTCTAATACTAAGTTTATTAAACCCTGGAACATTAGTATAAGTTGTAAAGTACAAATATGTAGGTTAACGTTACTTATACATAGATTTACATTCTTTGTCTATTTTTTTAATTACGAAACTCCCATTATTAAAGTGCGAAGGCTCTTTTATGATTCAATTACGATTTATGTGTTGCTTTATATAATCATACAAATCTCAGTTTTAATCTAACTCAATTATTGACTTTATATCATACTAAAATGTATTCAGGATACCTATTGGTCATATACGTTTTAATATTAAGGTCTCAAAGTTTTTTACCATTCTTTACTCCAAGTGTGGGAGAATTGTACACCTTTTTAAAAGGTATATGCTTCTCTTTACCCAAAACTTCAACAAAATAAAAATCGGAATTTTGCCTTGATTTTCTAAATTAGTTTTTTTTCTTCTACCTATCTCTTTTCTCCTTTTTTGGTCTTTCTTCCTGATTCTCCATCACGTAATCAAAATCTCTCTTCCGTCTTTTCTCTCCAAATTTATTCTCTCATATAACTACGCTTCGAAGGACTGAGTCAACAATATATCTCTTTTTCTTCACTTAAGACTTTTTCAACCTTTCATTTTTTTCAACACACGTGCTGCCGACTGTAGTTTTGCCCCAATTTCACGGCAAGTTAACATTATGTTCATACAATATAAGCGTGTCAATGAACAACCGTTTCCGTCCTCAATCAAGCTCTGTGAGTAAAAGTATTTATCCTCAACATCTATTTACATATAGTACAATACAAATATGTCGACCATGTAAGAATAATTCTAGTATTGTCACACTTATTAATTTTCCAGGGACGAACTGTTATGGAGCAGCCGTCTTTTCGGACTTTTCTCAATTATTGCAGATCGAGAGATCTATGTAATGCATATTGTCATCTGTAAACATGGGTGATAAATGATTTTTATCTATAAAAGATCTGCTTGTAATCTTACACTAACAATTAAAAAACGTTGTCTGGCTTATTTAATACAGCAACTTGTCTCTGAAATAATATATGGTTAGTTTTTTACTCAAACACACATAGTCTTCATCACGCTCTAGTTTGCTGTTACTGGGGTCTTCTTTATTCAGTTGTGCTACGAAAGTTATTATGTTGTAAGAGTAGAGGATGAGTATATCTGCACTGTCTTGGATAGCTACAATACAAATATCATAAGATTTTGACTAAGTGTCTTGGGAGTATCAGATTACTTCCACTTATACAAAAAGTGATGCGTTGTATCTTTTTAGGACATAAATTGATATTAAGAAACTGCTTTGGCACTATATTTATAAAATATATACAGTCGAGAAATCTTATTATTGCTTCGTTAGATCCTTTCTATTTATATTATCAATGTTAAATATTTTGCCGCACCTTATCAATTATATATACTTATAGATTACGTACTTTCCTCACTATAAGCTTTGTGCGCTTCTAATAACTATTATAGCTCTATACTATGTCCGTATTCTAATAGGATTGTTACTCATATAATTAAGTAATAGAGCATTTATTTTATTCAGTCTTACTCATCTATAATCTATGAATTAAATATTTGATCAGGGAGTTAACGCTTACAAAAATCCCATTGCTAACTGTCAGATAGACAACTGACGATGGAGAATGCCCAATTTGGGACTTCTACTATTCCTAATTAATTGATTAGGGACTTTGCGTGCGGCGTCGAATCTTACGAGAAAAATTACTAAGAGAGTGAGAGTAGGTCTACTATCTTTCAATCTAGTGTGTTGTATGTCAGAGGAAAGGAGGATTGTGGGTTATCATCTGTGTTTAGGACATCAACTATTAATTCTAGTTTGGATGTTGAGTAAAGTGCCAGAAATTGTAATTTGATTATTCTGAATTCTAATTAGGCTTAGGTAGGTTAGGTTAGGTTAAGTTAGGTTAGGTTAGCAGTTAAAGTATACATATAGGTTAGGTTAGGTTACCCCAAAAATTTAATGTATTTACCCTAAATGTATTAAAGAAATTAAAGCGATGACATTAATTATGTGATTTTCGCCTCCTGGAGCTCTCAAACGCTTCACAATAGCCTATATACTAATATCATATATATATCTACTATATATTAATAAATATAGATATATATATATCATTATATACTATAAAGTATAGATCTTAGTATATATATATATAGTATATATAATATATAATATTCAATATCATAGAATTTATTTTTTCTAATATTCTTTCGAATCAGTTATATAAAAAAAGAAAAATAAACAATCAAATTGAGTCTTGTCAAATTTAAATTAATCGAATCCATTATTTTAAGTATTTTGCGCATTGAAATAGACGTTAACGGTCTCGTGATTACTAATTAAAAGGAGTCAATAGAGTAAAACAGAAAACCATAACTGATACTAATTTTTAAATGTCATCCAACAAAATTGCTTCGATGTCTTCGAAATCTGTCCCCAAATCCCCATATTTTAATTTCAGAAATTTATTTGCATGTATTGCTTTAAATACACGTCAGAAATCTTAAACGTTATCACATGTTCTTGAAACAGATGGTTTAATATTAAAGTCCTATTTTGAAATGGTGCATGAATAAAGGCTTATGTATGATTGCAGATGTTTCTGCTGCGTAGCTCTTGCTGTATTTATTAACAATTTATATATATTTATTTATATTTTATATATATTATATATATTAACAAATTATATATAATATTGTTATGTATATATATATTCTTCGCATTCATTTATTGATTGATAATTTGTTATTGTTTAGCAAATTTGTAGGAATGAATATCATTTTGCTCTGAATTTGAAATGTGTGTGTAGGTGTGTTTGTGCTTGTGTAGGTGTGCGTAGGTGCGTGTGTATGTGTATGTGTAGGGGTGTGTGTAAGTATGTGTGTGTAGGTGTGTGTAGGCAATATATAAAAAACTAGGATATTATGTTGCAAGAATATTTTATAGATGATGTATAGACAACGAAAAATGAAATACGTAATGATTTCTTAAGAGCAATAAAGCATGATCTTTCGCTTTTTTTTTCATAATTTTCTTTTGAAGGAGCGGCTTTAA
>JABUQX010016464.1:5000-15000 GCA_015478945.1 Trachelipus rathkii | reverse complement strand
TGGTGGGGTGCAAAAGAGTTGAGTCCAGCGTCTGCACTCATGGTATCACACACACACACACACAAAAACACAACACCAATATATATATATATATATATATTATATATATATATATATATATTATATATATATATATATATAGTATATATATATTATATAATATATTATATATATACTATAATGTGCATTTATATGAAATACTGTGGTCTAAAACTCTGAAAAACTTACTATCCGCGATAGCGATTTTAAACTACCCGCATCCGCATTCCGCATCCACATCCGTGGAGAGTGAAATCACCATCCTAAAGACATTACAGGAAAGTAAAGAAAGTGTCTCCACCAGGATTCCGAACCAACGCATGTTGCGAACGAGAACGAATTAACCCATCGTTTTAGCCATTCGGCCAGCTCCAACTAAACCAAAAAAACCTTACTTCAAATGAACCTTTTAGCCGCATGAGCCCCATTGGACTATCTGCTACAAACTGTAGTTTCTCATTTCTATTTTTAATAGCGTTGCCAAACTACAGGATCCATACGGAATTACACCCAAATGGTCAACAGGAAAAATGGATTAACATTTGTAAAAAAAAAAAAAAAAAAAAAAAAAAAAAAAAAAATCTGTTATTTAGAGTTTTTTCTAACGAATCCAACAAACCTAACCTAACCAAACCTAACCTAACCTAACTAACCTAACCTAACCTAACTTAAAACCTAACCTAACCTAACCTAACCTTAACCTCTATCGTAACGCCTGTTGCGGGTTGTACATGAAATTTATTTGATGTTGTGTCGACCCTATTTCCTGTCCATCATTTGGGCTAGTCCTCATCCAGGCAGTTTAGAAAAAAAAGATGCTAGGTTAGGTTAGGTTAGGTTAGGTTAGGTTTAGGTTAGGTTAGGTTAGGTTAGGTTAGTGTTAGGTTAGGTTATGGTTAGGTTAGGTTAGGTTTAGAAAAAAAAGGATGCTAATAAGTATTGTTATTGAACGAGAGAAATATTGACGAAAATATTTAGTCCCAGACATAGTTTAATTAACAGCAAATGTAAATGTAAATTAAAAATTAATGTCAAACTTGAACATCATATAGTGTAGTGCGTGGCAATCAGTGTGTGGCATTCAGCCTACCTGACCTCAGCATGAGGCATTCTTTCCCACTTATCATGTGGCACTCTTTAAGTGAAGAATGAAAGTAATAAAATAAAGGAAAATACTTTTTACAAAACATAAACATATATTCGTTCCCAAACATACTCGTGTATATATAATATATATATATAATCTATATATATAATATATATATATATATATATAATACATATATATATATATATATATATATATATATATATATATATATATATATATATATATATATATATATGCATTTAAATCACCTCTTTTTATCAACCTAAATATTTACTTCCTCACCCAAATTTTAAATATTTTCGCCTTTTTATATGGTGACCCCTCACTCCCTCACCATCATTCTCTCCCCTACCTCCCTCCTTCCCCTCTCCCTCTCCTTCCCTCCCCTTCGCAACAAAATATTGAGGAAAAAGAATTTTTAACCTTTTAAATTATCTTTACACTCTTTTACATAATTTTATCCATGCCAAAAAGACGAAAAAAGAAATAAAGAGGAAATATATTATGTAAATAAATTTACTAAATTTAGATTAAATTTAAAAGAATAAAATATATGTATATTTAAATTTATTTAATCATAATTAACAAAAGGAATTTAAATTTTTTATTAAAACTAAATTAAAATCAAATTACATTATATTAATAAATAATAATCTTTTTTTATTAAGTAATTAGTTTTTAAGCCATTTTTTAAAAAGCATGTTCAATGTCTGTGCAACTTTAATTAATGAGATTATTATTATTATTATTATTATTATTATTATTATTATTATTATTATTATTATTATTATTATTATTATTATTATTATTATTATTATTATTATTATTATTATTATTTTTTTACTCCTCTTTTTTTTATAGTGATAGGGCGTTAGCGCACCGATGCTTTGCTTGAAATGATATAGTTCAAAAATAAGATGGAGTGAAGAATGAGAAGGATGTGTTTGGAAAAGGAAAAATTGATGTTTGAGGAGTTAGAAGAAACCGTGGAAATCGGGGTCAATGGGAACTGAAAGAATAAATACATCTGTGGCTCTTATTAGAAACTGTGAATACCATAAAGATTGTGACAGTTCCATTTATGATATAATCTTTTCAAGCTGAAAACTGTTATGCTGACTGCATATCAAATCTTTAACGATAGTTGAATAAAGATGTCAGAGTCTCAATTTGCGAGATGTTTTATATAGTCATGTTTTGACATGTTTTAGCATATCAATCTAAAACCGAGATATATAATCTTTTCATGCTAACTGCACATAAAAGCATGTTGCTTTATCTATACATCATGTTGAATAAGATGTTAGAACCTCTATATGTGAGATGTTTTATATGTTCATGTTTTGACATGTTTTATCATGTCAATCTAAAACATAGGTTTTTAACCTATATAGGTCACGACCCGAACTTCTCAGAAAAGGAAATAGTGTTAATTGGTTTTGCTACTTGTTTTATTATAGTCTGTAGAATAATGAATAAATAAAATTTCTTTTTGTTATTAGTTTATATTTTCATTTTTAATTTCAAAATAGAAACATCTGTAGGGAAATTGAACATTTTGTTCGATTGTGTTGGTGATCAAAAAAGGTTTAAAACCTTTGATCTGAAGAATAAACTTCACGTTCCACATTTACTTAATCAAAGCGTGCTTTTCAAATGTAAGTTTAAATTCCTATTAATTAATAATAATTGAGTATTAGATAATAATCCTTAATCCAACACTTAATATTCTTTGAATTATCCATTTGTCAAAATGTAGTTTTTCATCTTGGTAATTAATATTCTCAAAAATGAAAATCTTTACAAAGAATATTTCATTTCCATTCATGCAAATTTCAACACTAAACATTTTCTGAAAAAAATGTTACTGAAAAGAGTAACAAAATTTTGTATAAAAAAGGCCGATGTGAATGAGGTGACCTGATGAAGCCTTTATGTAATTTTTTTTTTATTTAAAGTTCGCACCTCATGGGCATAGCCCTATTCTAGGAGGGGAACTTCTCTAGGTAATTGCCACCTAGAATCCGGACGGTGGATCGAACCCGGGCCCTTGCCTTTACGACTCTGTTGCTCAATCGATTGAGCCATTGATATGCTATTTAAACGCTATGAATTTCATGTAAAATAAAATAAATTAACTTTTAACAGAAGGAATTTTTCTGCTACTTTTGTCACAATTATTTCCATAGATACAAGAGTTCAAATCATATGTATTACAAAACATACAGCAACTTGAAATGAAATGAAATACATGTATTTATATCATGTTACATTTACGTTAATAAAATATGTTGGGAGATGCTAATCAATTTTGAAACTATAATCTCTTTCCTGGAATTACTCTAAATTGTCGACAGGAAAAATCGTCGATAGGAATAATCGTCAATAGGACATTATGAAAAAATTTTCACTTATTTAAAACGTCGACACGTAATTTTTTTTAAAAGTAAAATGGTCGACAAAATTTTCTCCAACTCCCCAAATAGTTGAAGCAATAAATTGTCCTGACCAAACCGCAGAAAAATTATTAGATTAATTTAAATTTATTTCAATTTATTTTTTTTTTGCTATTTCATATATATATATATATATATATATATATATATATAATAATATATATATGCTAGAGTTTTTTTTATTTATGTTTATTTATATATATATATATATATATATATATATATTATATATATTAGGTTAGGTTTACGTAACATCGATCCATGCAGGTTAGGTCTAAAATATCCGGCAACGTCGATCCGTACAGCCCGTGCAGGAGTTAGCAATAGTTGTGGGCAATAGAGTAGGTTCAGGTTAGTTAGGTTAAGTTTTGTTGGGTTAGTTAGAGAAACTATAATATATATATATATATATATATATATATATATATATATATATATAATATATATATATACTATTATAATATATATATATATATATATTATGGTCGATAATGTTTTTGTGCTATGTCCAAATTACAAGACATATTGAAACTGACGACGATTTTCCCTGTCGAAGATTTGGGTATAGGTACTCTTTATAGCGTTGAAAAATTCAGCCGTTGCGTTCAAGACAATTTTATATAATGAAAAGAAACTGAATTAATAGCGATATTTTGAATAAGCCACTGAGAATGAATTATATGATAGAGATATTCCTTCATAGGCGAAGTAGAATGCAGAGAAGACTCGTCATGCTGAAAGTACATAGTTCTACATAAGGCCAAAGAAATATCCTTATCATGTCCCAAAGCATTACTATTAGCCACTCAATCTTTAGCTTATTGTGATTGCAGATGACTTTCTTAGACATACACGATGTATACTACAAACACTTTTCTAAACTTTTCAAAATATAAAAAATTTTAAAATAAAAAAATGGTAAACATAAAACTTCAAAAATAGTGTAACTCTTGTACAGTATAATATTACGAACAATGAAACTAAAAAAACTATCAAAAGTTTCCATGTAACTTTAGCTTATTGTGATACGCTTCAGATCACTTAATACCATTACAACACAGAATCAAAACGAGAAAATACATATAAAGCACAACCAACTGTAGATCAATACAATGAAAATATATTATTTATTCAATGAATGGGATGCACAATTATGAGAAAGAAAGAAGGAATTCTCTCCCTCCTCAGATAAAGATAAACCTTAATAACTCATCGGAATTCTGAAGCCGAAGTTACTCAAGAGATTGAGTCCACCAAGGGGATCCTTCACGACCTACTATTTACCTTTTTCTCAAACAGAATACGTAAAAAATAATCTGCATTTTTGTATTTAGAAACACTATCTTCCTCTCTCTCTCTCTCTCTCTCTCTCTCTCTCTCTCTCTCTCTCATCTCTCCTCTCTCTCTCTCTCTCTCTCTCTCTCTCTCTCTCTCTCTCTCTCTCTCTCTCTCTCTCTCTCTCTCATAATTCTTTAATTCTTTAATATGTATCCTGATTTTAAAGAATTTTTCAAATAATATTTGGCAAATTTCTATATTAATAAAATAATCATAGTCCTATACCTAGGATCCGGACTAGGGATCAGAACCCTAACCCAAGCCTAATTAAATTTAAATTATATTAAAAATTAAATTATTTTAAATTAAAAAATTAAACTAACATTTAATTTAATTAAATTTCTTTCTAAAATATCTTTAAAGCCAAAAAATGGTGATTTGCAATTTATTATTATTTATTTATTAATTATTATTATTATTATTATTATTATTATTATTATTATTATTATTATTATTATTATTATTATTATTATTATTATTATTATTATTATTATTATTATTATTATTATTATTATTATTTATTATTATTATTATTATTATTATCATGAATTTTATTTTCTGTTTATTATTTATTATGAGAATTCTTAGAATTATTATTATATTATATTATTATTTATTATTATTATTATTATTATTAGTAGAGCTACCTAGGCACTAAATATATAAATATATATATATTATATATATATATATATATATATATATAATATATATACTATATAATTATATTATAATATATATATATATATATATATATATATATATATATTATATTATATATATAATAATTATATATTATATATAATTATATATATATATAAATATATTATTATATATATATATTATATATATAATATAATATATATATATATAATATATATATATTATATAGTATATATATATATTTATATATAAATATAATATATATATATATTATAATATATATATATTAATATATATATAATATATATATATCATATATATATTATATATATAATATATATATATATATTATATATTATATATATATATATTAGGCCCTGTTATGTTTTAAGAACTCCGTCAGTTTTGTTTTTTTTTGTTTTTTTTAACATATTGCCTAGTATATGAAACTAACAAATGAATTTCATCAACAAAGTCAACATGCGAAAAATGGACAGATTTCAAAAGTTCGAAAATTTTAAATAATTATTTAAAAAATCACATTTATATCAATAAAATTTAAAAATGAATTATCTCGAAAAGGTTACGACACTTACAGAAAAAACCAATTACATTTTTAGAATCACCGTATAAAGCTTATTACAAATGTAAAAAACAATAAAAAAAAAAAAACAAAAAAATATTTTTTTTTTTCATTAAATGAAATATCTCGAAAAAGTACAACACTTACAGAAAAACAATTTTACATATTTGGAAGTCAGCGGTAAAGTTTATTTACAAAATGTAAAAAAAAATAAAATAAAAAAAAAAAAAAAAAAAAAAAAAAAATTAGGGGGCTCGAGCGACGTGGACAGGGGACAGAGCGGGGGGACGTTTTCCATACCCCGGTAGGGGAGGGCAAGGACAGGAAAACCCCCGCGGGCACCCAAATACCAATGAGCGGGGGTTCCGGGAGACCCTCCCCGGAGGGGGGAAAATAGTCCTACCCTGTCGTTCCCCCGGTAAGGCCGAGAGACCGACTCCTGCCATCTTTGCGGTTACCCTTGGGTATTCCTTTATTAAAAAAAAAAAAAAAATTTAAAAACTGACGGAGTCGTAAAACCTAACTTGGTCCTATATATTTTTGAATCATGTTCCGTCACCTTTAAATTGACTGTTAGGTCATATACTAGAAATATATGGAAAAAAAACAAAAAAAAAATCAAAACTGACGGAGTCTTAAGACATAAAGGGAGTCCTGTTCTTATATATATATATATATAATATATATATAAATATATGAATATATCTATAATATATATTATATATATATATATATATATATATATATATATATATATATATATATATATATATATATATATATGAAGAATGAATGTGACTAATAAATAACGGAACCTGTCTTGGTTGCCTCGTTCCATAATTCGCTCAAATTCTTCGCCCAATTTTGGTAAAGAAACGATTTAATTCCGAACTTCGATTGATTGAGTACAGTGAAAAGGAGGGATTGAATTTGATTAAAAAGATGTATCTAAAAGATACTAAATTATGTATTTGAATTGAATATATTGAAGGATTTTGGAACTACTAATAAAATAGGAATACACTTCCATCATCGTATTTTTAATGTTTCTTCTCAAGCTTTACATATCATTGTACTTCTCGAATGGATTATAAAGATGTATCTAAAAGATAATAAATTATTTATTTTAATTGAATTGCCGTATTTTTTAGGTTAAATTTGCTATTTAAGATGGGGGGTGAAGGAATCTCCCTATCAAATATAAGATAAAAATTTGAGATGTTGGGTACTCACATCATCTTATCCTCACCACTACCTTCGAGAAACAGTAGGGGTGTAGGCGTGTAGGGGTGTAGGGGTGTAGAGGTGTATGGGTGTAGAGGTGTAGGGGTGTAGAGGTGAATGGGGTTGTAGGGGTGTATTATTCCTATGCTCCTGTTCTTTATTGAACATACCAAACTCACTCCACACATTCAGGTCAGGAAAGATTGCACAGGTATTCTCTCTCCTCATATCTTACTACAGGGATAAAACGTCCTCCAATACACGTCATAGTGTTTGGTTATAAATGAGTGTTTGATTGTAAATGTTTTCTTAGTTATCGGGTATTCATGTATCTACGTTTCACAATCATTCAGGTCACTCAAGTGGTGGACAACTACTTCGAATATCTTAAAAATTATATGGTAAGTCAAGCGCTACTTTAGAACCGAATAGAATGAGCGCTCCATTTAACTGCAATGTTTCCAATATTCTGTCCTTTGTCACTTTAGCCCTTTCTTTTTTTGTTGGAACTTTATGTAACTCAAGCAAAGGTTTGAGCCTATGCAGAGTACCATGCCTCAGGTGGAGGGCACTGTGATATTTCACCTCTGCCAGCTTAACAGTATCAAAAAAGTGGTACTGAAGATCTCCATGCTATTCCTTCTTTCAACTATATACACTTTCAAAATTCATCGCACATCTTATTATCATAATTCGTAATAATATCAATATAATTAAACACATGTGACTTACCACCAGTTCCAAAGTCTTTACTTTCCATCACACGTTGTAAAATGTACAGCATCATTGTTGAAAATCTTCGTTGTAGTTGCAAAAAGATTGGTCTACCTTGTACTGATGCTTGCACCCTTTGCCAAGAAAATGGACGCAAAAACGCTTAAGAAATTGAAACTGAAAGTTGATCAGAAGACTCAGATATGAGTAACTACTTTATATTTATTTTGTTGATTTTGCTGAATTTATATATATATATATATAGTGTGTTAATATATTATATATTTAATATATATATATATATATATTATATATATATATATATATATAATATATATATTATATATATATATATATATATATATATATATATATTATATATATATTACTAGTTTATTTGTGGAAGAATTTCTTCTGTTACTTTTTGTTCAAGAATTGACCCCATTTTTTCGCTATATTCAGTAGCCTAAAACGACTATTGTCAACTTGCTACACTTTTGCTATCGTGTTCGCACACAAAAATATTTTTATTTTGGGTAAGATTTTGTTCTATTTCTTGCTCTACTCTTTGTTCTGCTCCCAACTAAAGCTACATACTAGAAAATTCTGAATCTTGACGTGCCAATTTACTATCAAAGGAACTATACATTAAATTTCTCTATGATATCACTGAAACTGTATGTGTGTGTGTGTGTGTGTGTTTGTAAGTGAGTGTAGTACGCTCGCCCGTGTGTTTATATTACGGGTGAGTAAATTTTGTTATATTAATGACCTGAGCGTATTGCATTCCCTTTTAGAGGCCCTGAAAACCAAACAGGCAGAAAACAATCGCCAAAAATTGTTCAATTTACTTCCCAACTTGGTGTAATTAAACGTCGAAATCCTTCTAAAAGCAACGACCCAAAACTTCCTCTGATTAATATTACATTTTGAGATGCAAAGTAAAATTTAAAAATTATTAATAATAAATTAATTTTACTTAATATTTAAATTTTGTTTGAGGAAAAAATATATTAAATATAACTAGGTATTATTAATATTTAACGAAATATGGATTTAACATTTCATTTAAAAATAACCTTTTAAATTTTTAACTACATACATACATACATACATACATACATACATACATACATACATACATAAATACTAAAAAGGGCATTGAAACAATCTTTTACATAAATTAAATTTGAAAACATTTTTACCGATATATATATATATATATAATATGTATATATATATAATATATATATGTATATTAATATATTATATATAATATATATATTATATATAATATATAATAATATATATATATATATATATAATATATATATATATATATATATATATATATATATAAAATATATTTTTTTAGAGATAATATATATATATATATATATATATACTATATATTCCGTCTATAATATACATAATTTCCGTTCCAAATTTAAATTGCCTCAAATAATAGTCACAAATTACATCAGACATGTTTCTTTCAAGTAAAATGACGCAGTGAAGTGACACAGTAGTCTTGCAAGATCTATAAAAGATACTTCCTGATAACTGTGAATCTAATTAAGTATTACGAATTAATCTTTGGGGTGATATATTCTCAGTGTCGTTAAAAGCTCACGGTTAAATACTACGTGTTCAATCTTATATTAACAAGCAACAATGCCCAACCAAATCAAACCTAAAAACACCACATACAGCGTTGGATAATTTTTCAACGATTTTTTTTCAAGCCAAATAGACAAATACCGCATATGTGGATGGGTCGTTTTTGACGAATGTTTGCTGTTAGGACTTGGTTTGCCATACACGAAATTTTTTCTATTACTTGTCGGTAAAATGAACACTATCAATGGATGA
>JABUQX010016464.1:0-2500 GCA_015478945.1 Trachelipus rathkii | reverse complement strand
TATATATATATAGTAGTTGTGCCGCAGTTTGGTATCCTACAGCTTCTTCTCAAAAAGTATAAGAGATATTTGCTTTAAACTTGGAATATAATCTATATATGGGCTAAGGGAATCCGTGTAATTTCAAGTCTGTAGGATGTATATAGAAGGTGGTCACCCCCGAGGGTGGCCCGCTACGCCCGCGTTTTTACCCTTTTGGCTTTCCAAACCTCGAGATTGAGTTAAGCCTAACGAAGAGCTAAGGCTCGAGCGTGATGACCGTAATTCTCGTCGCAGGACGAGATTACCGTCAGTGCGCGATGGCGCTGCGCGTGCGCATACACATACACATTATTATTATTATTACGTCGGAAAAAAAAATTGAATCTGATTCGAAAAACGATCCCTGTAAGGGATCGTTTTTTACGCACTCCGCCGACGTTGCGTTCCGCCGCGGTTTTTTCTTCGCATCCGGTTCCGACTCCGACGTTGAGAGCCAGCGTGCCTCCGACTCCGACTTATTCCGTATCGTTGCTAAAAAATTTGGAGGGTGGTTAGATGATGAGGAAACCTCATTGTATACGAAGTTACGTCCGCGTGGGTCCCCCCAAGCGGGAGGACCCCCCCCATAAAAAAAAATTTAAATTGAATCGTATAAAGGCTTGAAATTTGTTGAGAAGATCAGAGTTGAAGTTTCTAGAAAGACTGATATGTTGAATCTGTGGAGTTGGCTCCGGCACCGGTGCTGGAGCCCATGCGGTGCTGAGTTAATAAACAGTCTATAACAACAATGTTGGTGTCCCTATATACGTTTTCAAGGTCGTAGAGTTCGAAATATGATGATTTAAGTCTGGTGGGTGTCTAGGACCCTCCCATTAGGGGGTCCCGACATGAAAAAAAATGAGCACATGGGTGAGTTGCAAAAAGCAAAGAGAGAAAAGAAGGATGAAAGATGAATGGAGGAAGGAAGAAGAATGAGGAAGGAGTCTGACTCAGAGGACTTAAGAATTGACAGCTGCACCGGTGCTGGCTCCGGGGCGGTGCCTCGTATATTAAATATTAGTGTAATGATACAATATTGGTGGCCTTTTTATATGTTTTTCGATCTGTAGATTTTCGAAAATATGTTTCAAGGAACCATCAAGAAATAAATTTTCCTTTTTTCTTTTTTATGCTTATACCTTACAAATTTACGTTTTTACATTACCCTAAAGCAGTAAATCACTAAATCAAACCCCCATCCAACCAGCATCCAACCTCCCTCCTGCCATCTGTGATCTATTGATCTATTGATTAAGGGTCAATTTTGAGTATCATTTTTGGATAAAACCATAACATAAAATCAAGTTCTTTATACAAAGATCAGAAACAATATATGCTGACGTAACAAAGTATTTCACATTAAAAAGCTTACTTAGCATCATTCTGAACTATGAATATAACCACACGAGGAAACTTTAGCCCATCTTAGATAGGGAATGAAATGGTTTAACGTTGCAAAAGTTTCACACTTACACCAGTAAAGTAACTAACATAACATCCAAAAAACCTTAACTTATTCACACTTGTCAAGCATATTAATAAATAACAATGTTAATTTATAATAACAAACATGGTGATATGTAACAAAAATTTGCTCATAACCGGGTGTATTATCATACAAACCGATGCAGTATACTCTAACGTTAACAAAGCTTTCACATTATAAGCTAACATAGCATCAACTGAACTAAGAATATATGTACAAAGGCATAACCGGACACATCTTAAGCAAGAATAACTGCTAACCTTAACAAAGATCCACACTTACACTAGCATAATACCTATTGGGTAAAGACAACCAAAGTAAAGTTTTACTCCTGTAAAGGTAAACTATGAACATAACATACTAAACACAACCGCTACACGAATAAACAACCAGCCCCAACATCTTAAAACCAAAGCGTACATAAGGGGGCAGTAAAACATGTTTTCAGGTGTTTAAAATATAATTTCCAACTAAAAAGAACATTAAATAAATAAATACATTCGTACATATTAGTTTTTTAAATATATTAAACCATCTAATAGTGGACATAGGATTCTGTATTAATTGAGCAAGTTCTATATGTTTCTACAGAGATCAACACCATCCGAAAGGATGTATGCATAAATACAACTTGCTGCACTTAACCATTTTTCTGCATATTTCGGTTCAACAGCACTCACTCGCTCACGCCAGAGAGAAGTAAACGTATCCTGGCTGATAGTTATTAAGGCATTCCTGTATACTGCATTATACGGATACGGGAATCCACATGTTTCTGTGTAAATATCGTAGATTACACCATGCGCTATATGAATTAAGTCCTCGAGTATGGCGACACCTTTAAGATGAGACTTTAAAGTCGTTTTTCGATGTAAACAAAGCTGTTTATATTTGCAGAGTCTGAACAGTAACCTACATACACGTACGCATGAATGTGACGCATCATTGGGTTTCCAATAGTGCGTACATTCAATACTGTTAACATATCTCTCT
>JABUQX010016463.1:0-24364 GCA_015478945.1 Trachelipus rathkii | reverse complement strand
AAATAATAATGTCTATAGAAGGGGATAAAATGTATTATCCCTCTAAAATGATAATTTCGGATTATTTCCCAAAGCTTTTTTTTTCGGAGTAAGATCAAGGGAATATATATACTATAATATATTATATATAATATAATATATATTATATATATATATAATATATATATATATATATATTAATATATATATATATTATATTATATATATATATATATTATAATAATATATATATATATTATTATATATATTATATATATATGTATATTATTAATTATATTATATAATATATATATTACTTATATATATATAATATATATATATATATATATATATATATATATATATATATATACTATATATATTATTATATTATATAGTATATTCATATATATATACTATATTATATATATATATCAATATATAGGCACTCTCCTTTAAAAGGAGTTAGGATAAATAGTCAGTGATATTCGAAATAATTCGAACCCTTATGCGAACACTACAGTGTTTTTTGTTAGCGCATGCGTCAACAGGGCCAATTCCTAGATAAGCAGGCAATGATAATTTTGGTACTTTTTTTTTAGAATTTCTGACACAACTGCAGTTCAATTTGTTGAGTTAAGCTAGACTAGTGTTGAGGCTATTTTTATATTTGCTTTTGCGTTCTAAATTTGATTTATACAAAATTATATGCTTCACTGATTTAGAAAAGAAAAGATTCTTTCAAATATATCAATTTTACAGAATATTTAGTACAATAATAATAATAATAATAATATAATAATAATAATATAATAATAATAATAATAATAATATAATAATAAATAATAATTAATAATAAATAGATAATAATAATAACTGGCCAAACTAAAGAAGTATACCCGCATGATATCTCAAAACTGAGAGTAGGTACAAGAAAACTGATAACATACATATATGGAAAGCGTATGAGATTTGTATGGAAAATGGAAAAAAAAAAATTCTTATATATATTTATTTTTTATATCATCCAAAACTACGATAGGTTAAGAAGAAAAACTAAAACATAACCAAATGCGATATAAATATTTTTATTAGGGGGCTCGAAGCCGACGGTGTGGGACAGAGGGGGGACGTTTTTCCATACCCCGTAGGAGAGGGCGGAGGAACCCCCGCGAGGCGACACCATAATACCAAAGAGCGGGGGATTCCGGAGACCCTACCCGGAGGGGGGAAATAGTCCCACCCCGTCGATCCCCCAGAGAGGCCGAGAGACCCGGACTCTTTGCACTAATTAGGGATTTACCCTGGGGTATTCTTTAGTTAAAAAAAATAAAATCTCTTTATTAAAATATTTCATGCGCTGAATTCTAAAATAATGTATTTAGGTTTTCTGTACCTATCGATAGTTATTGGTATAAGAAAAAAATTAAAAAAAAAAGTGTAAATTTTTTTTTCATTTTCCATACAAAATTTCATACGCTGTTTCCATATATGTTATCAGTTTTCTTCTATCTATTCTTAGTTTCAGAGATATCATGCGGGTAACTTCTTAGTTTTATACAATTAATTTTTTTATTTATAAAATTAAAATTAACAAAATTTTATTAATATATATATAATTAATAATATAATAATAATAAAATAATTAATATAATAAATAATAATAATAATAATAATAATAATTAATACTAATTAAATAAAAATTATTATCTGAAAACATTCATAGCAGCAGCAATAATTCTTACGTCACTAGAAATTAATAAATTAACATTGGTAATCTTAAAAATATTGAATGATAAGCATGTAAAAGTGAGCTTTTACCTATATTTATAAACTTTTAATAAAAGGACAAATTTTATAAAATAATTATTGACATCACATATATTTTTATATAAAATATTTTGGAAACAATGTAATTTTATATCCTAGAAACATTTTAGTACGTTTTACGTTCAAGTTACTTTTTATTGCAGCTTATCTAAGAGAATTGCCGCTCAAAGTATTTTAGTTAGGACATTTTAGAGTGATTAAACATGTCGTGGTCCTAATAATTTTATTTAGTCGCAAGGGGATTTCCATTAAAAAAATGAATAAATCTGCTATTCATTGTGCTTAGAAAGGAAATTGAAACGTAAATTAAATTTGAAAATAAAATTAATAATTTAATTATAAACATATTGTTCAAATTAATAATAACAAATAGTAGATAAATGAAAAATAAAAAACCAAATATTGTTACAAAAAATTATGGATCGCAGAACTCTGCTCATGCTTCCCACAATTGTGTGCTTCCTGCGTATTCCTTATTAAAAAAAAAAGAAAAGCTGTTATTGGCAACCTTTTCGCGCTATTGCCTTGAAATATTCGAAAAAAATCGATTACATTGTTTGTTCGATATATATCGGTTAACTACCCTTTAAAGGTAGTTCTATTATATAAATATACTATTATATAAATATATATAATAATATATATATATATATATATATAATATATAATATATATATATATAATTATATTATATATACAATAATAATAACTATCAATTTAATTTTTTAGGGGGCAGCGTCCCCCTTTACGGGACAGGGTACGTAATTCGATACTACATTTTTTGGAATCCCCGGCTCTTTGGTATTCGGGCTGTTCGCGGGCGGTTCTCAGCCCCTCCCCTACGCGTGGAAAACGTCCCCCCTGCTGTCCCACCGTCGAGCTCGAGCCCCCTAAAAATAAATTTAGTACGCTGATTCCATTATATGTTATTAGTTTTCTTCTACTTATCGTAGTTTTGGAATATAAAAAAATATTAAAAAAAAGTAAAAATTTTATTTTTTCCATTTTCCATACAAATTTTATTAACGCTGAATTCCATATATGTTAGTCAGTTTCTTTCGTTACAATCTTAGTTTTCGCAGAGTATTCATGCGGGTAACTTTATTAGTTTGAGCCATATAATAATATATTATAATATTTATATATAATATATATATATATATTATAATATTTATATATAATATATATATAATATATATATTTATATATAATATATATAATAATATAATATTTATATATATATATTATATATAATATATATATATTATAATATATATATACTATATATATATATATGAGCGCTTCTAGCTTAGAGGCAGAGCACTCGCCCTAAGCAAGCTAGACGGGCCCAGTTTCGGAGACTGGGTGGAGCTGAGAGAGTGTAAGCTATTACCTAATAACTCATAGTTGTTACGCCCACTCAAGACCGTTTAATGAGTCGATTGGTAGTATGTGCTTTGCCTACTAAATTGGAAAAAACTTCCCGGCAATCCGCGATAAGGATCTGGCCAGCCAGACGATATAAGCCTTATAGGCCCGCATAACCCAGAACCTTTCATCGATGAGGTCATGACAGAGTCAGTGATTTACCTAGGAAGGACATGAACCTTATACATAATATATATATATTAATAATATATATAATATAATATATATATTATATATAATATATATATATATATATTATAATATATATAATATAATATATATATATATATATATATATATAATATATTAAATATAATATATATATATAAATATATCACAGTCGTCCATCTCGTTAGAAGACGGACGGTTCTTCGTCCGATCATATGGATAATATATAAGAAAAATTAAAATTACAAAATACAAAAATAAAATTAAAAGCAAAAAATACATACGTATATTAAAAAAATAAAAATAAAATTAAAATTGAAAAAATAAAAAAAATTCTGTAAGAAATAAGTATTTTAAGAAATAAAAAAGAAAAAAAAGATCTGAGATATTTGTTTAGCTAAAAGGCAAAAGCGTCAATTACCGATAACGATGTATATCTCAAAAAAGCAGCCTATGCAAGTCTACAGATGGGAACCTCCTTCATTCTCCAACTCCTCAACGTTCATTTACACTTTGAAAGAAACTATTTATGTGCTCACGTACGTTTAACTTTAAATATTATAATAAACAAGTACTTAGGGTTTTCCAAGTTAATATCAAAAATAAAAATTATCCCCAAATTTATATATTTATAAATATATAAAAAAAAATTATTCCAAAATTTATAAAGGTTTATAATTTGAATATTTTTCATTTAAAAAAAATAACTTTTTTTGTTCAATTAAGAAAATGTTACAGTTTTACTGTACTCGTATGTAATAAATGTCTCCTAATTAACTAGTCAATTAAAATTGATGGTTCTATATTACTGTTACTGTAAATAACATTTTTGACTTCGATTTAAAAATCCACTATTTTATTAGGATTACATAACATTGCATTTAAATATTTAAATTAGCTACTTTCAAAGGTAAAAATTTAAAATTAACTGATTTTTCAAGGGTTAAAGTTATACGCGATGTCGCCTATAACGCGGGAGTCAGGAACCTAACCCCGCGCGTCTACGCGGGACGACATATAATAGAATAAAAAAAAAAAAATATATTTACATATAATATAATATATATATATATATATATTATATATATAATTATATATATATATATATATATATTATTATATATATTAATAATATATTATTATATAGTTTATAATATCTATGAGCATAAGATGTGGATGTCTTATACTCTTGATATCTTAAAAATACTACAATATTAAGCTACAGCGTTGGAAAGTAGGAAACAATTGCTGGAATCTTGGCCAAAATTTATTGCGGAAACTGGGGTTAAAAAAAAAACCAAAAATGAATATAAAAAAGTGAAAAAAATCGATATCTTCAAGAAGACTTACAATTAGGCTACAGGTCCGAATGAACCAGTAAAATTTTTATGCGAGGTTTTAAATTTTAGTTTAGGAAAATGTATAAAAAAAAATAAAATTAGAAAAAATAAATAAAATAATTATTGGCTTATTTTTTTAGGAGCAGGGGACAGTATATATATATATATTATTTGTAAGGTATTACACAAATGTTAGGGGGCTCGAGCCGAGGGGGGAAACCAGGGGGGGACGTTTTCCATACCCCGTTAGGAGGGCGGAGGAACCCCCGCGACACCCAAATACCAGAAGAGCGGGGGTTCCGGAGACCCTTCCCCGGAGGGGGGAATTAGTCCTACCCGTAGTTCCCCGAAGGCCAGAGACCCCGACTCCTGCCATCGTGCGGTATATATACCGTTGGGGTATTCTTTAGTAAAAAAAAAAAAAGCAAAATTTCAATAGAAAGGTCTCCATGAAGATTAGCGACGTAACAATAAAGGTCTCTAAGTAGGCTCTCTAATCATATTACTATAATTCATTAACAATAATTTTTTTTATTTTTTATTTTTTTTAAGGATTTTTATCTTTAAAATGTTTACCAGGATTCCAAAAAGTTATTCCTTTTCGCTGTAGCTATTGGTGAGTTTGAGATTTTTTTTCTTTTTTCTTTTTTTTATTTATTATTTTATTTATTTTTTTTACATTTTCCGCCATAAAATTGGGACCAGCTTTTCCAGCAATGTATTCCGTTTCGCTGTAGCTATTGTTGTTTTTGAGATTATGAGTATAAGCCATTATCTACATTTATTTTGCAGTTTTAAAACCAAAATATAATTTTATTTAATTTTTTATTTTTTTCTCGTTCTAATGAATTGGAAAAGGATAATAATATATATAATTTCTATATATATATATATATATATATATATTATATTAATATACATATATATATATATATATAGTATAGTTTATATATATATATATTATATTATATATAATCATCTTCAAGTATTAAAACACTCTAAAAACCTCTCTCATTATGATGTTATATTATGTTTAAAAAATACGATACTAACAAAGACTTTTCTTCAAACCGAATTGATATTTCTTTTTTCTCTAGGATTGGCGAATGGATATGAAAGTAAGGAAAAAGCGTTCTCTCACGGCGGTCAAAGTCGTGACCTTACGAAGGAGGGAAGATATTCACATTTGTTTAAGAAAATAAAAGAAAAGTTGGATTGTTGATATTTTTTTGGAATAATGACAGTAAGGAAGGTATAAAAAAACTCCTAATATATAATAATAATAATAATAATAATAATAATAATAATAATAATAATAATAATAATAATAATAATAATAATAATAATAATAATAATAATAATAATAATAAGTAATAATAATAATAATAATAATAATAATAATAATAATAATAATAATAATAATAATAATAATAATAATAATAATAATAATAATAATAATAATAATAATAATAATATAAAAATAATATAAAATAATAATAATAATAATAATAATAATAATAATAATAATAATAATAATAATAATGAGTTCACAATTATATTCGGATTAATTATAAAGAGGGCACACCAACCGAATGGAAGAACATGATGGACGTGAATGTCATCTCCGTTTGTCTTTGTTCTCAACTTGCGATTCAGTCGATGAAGGAGAGAGGTGTTGACGATGGACATATTGTTAACGTAAGCAGGTACGCGACACACACAGTGTGGATACTTTATTTGAAATATTATTATGTCTACCACTTTAATTCCTTGAGTATCTTATTATGGTTTAATTAAGACTCATTTTTGTGATTTTAAGAAAGGTTTACAAAGTATATTAGAGATATTATGTGTCAAACCCAAATAATGTACTGTCTTACTAACGTAATGTACAATCATATACTTCTATTCTGCTATTCCATGAGACGAAAATATTCGAGACTCTCGCTGATGGTGAATCATATTCAGCAAGTACAATATCTGACCCCTCTTCCAACTATGGTACAATCTCTTTACGAAGTCCCATTTTACCCATTTATTTATAACGCAAAATTATACATTTTTTTTCTCATTCGAAAATTATATAAAACGAACCTCTCACACATGCTATATAACTATCGATCTCTTTTAAAATCATCTCTAATTTCAAGACGTATGATCTAAATTTCTAATAAAAATCCTTCACTTCAATGTCTTTTCTAAAATTATCTGAACAACAATGGTCTATAAATGATCTACTACTCATCGCCGATTCTCATCGATTTACTTTTTCATGTGCAAACAAAAATGCAGACTATCTTCCGTTTGCAATATGCATATACTACCATAATAGTGAGTAGAATAACTAATATATGATATATATAACACCCATTATAGAAGTTTATTATTTATATACATTGTAATTCTCATTAAAATTATTGAAAGAAAAAAAAATGAGGTACCATAAAACATACTAAAAATATACTCCCGTAGTCATAAATCACCACAATAGTATATACTAACATACTAATGAAACAACATACGGCAACTGCCTATCGTTAGAATGTAATAAATTTAGTATTAAGGGTGGCTATTACTTACTATATAAGTTATAACATATAATAACTAAATAATCCTAGTGAAGAAATTAGCTCTTCCTTTATGTAAAACAATCAAGCAGTATTATATTATATTGCAACTAAATATTATAAAAATATATAAACATGTATTTCAACAGTATGAGAATTATAATTTATTGTGACATGAATACCTTATATATTGCAATCCCTTCAACTCTAACTCATTTATATACTATATTTCTAAATTAGTCTGTAGTACCTCCTTCACTTATATTGCTAATATTTGAGTAAAGAATTTTTATTATTTTAATAAAGATATCGATTATAAGCAATCATTCTATTATCCTCACTATATATATATATAAAATTTTAATACAATACATTTCTTATTAAATATGATTTCTTATTACATTCATTTATAGTTATTGATAGTATTTGCAAATAATTACTAATTAGTATATATTACTTCCCTTCATTACAATCATATATATATATATATTATGTATATAATTATAAATCCTATATTCATAATTACAATATTATCTTGTTACAGTATCTTACCTCATTTTTATATTATTAGAATACATAATAATTTTCATATATAAAAACCTATACATAGTTCAAGCAATCTCTATAATATATATTTAATTGATATAAGTCTAATTGCTCTCTAACCTACAACTGGAATAAAACTACTAGTGGCTACTAATTATATTATCACAATAAGTAATGATACTTAGTAAATATATAAACCTTATATAAATATCATATGGGACCTTTCCTTGATTATTAACGGTCTTACTATTCAATTGACATTAACTATATATAAAATAATTTCAAATTATCATATCATACTATTATAATACTATATATATATATATATATATACATGTGATATATTTTATGATAAATTTAATAATTATTTTTTTATAATAATTACTAAATCAATTATAAAATATATACTACAAATATGCTTTGTGATATTTAATCTAATCTTATTTATATATATACTTAATATATATATATAATTTATTATAATATATAAATATAAAAATAATATTATCGTATTATATATATATATAATAAGAACATAGAACGAAAGTGATCAAAGATTATTATATTTATATTAATTTTTCAGAGATGAACCAGTTGGCAATGGCTCATTGTTATGCTCCTTTATTATGTTTAATTGCAAGTCGTTATTATATATGCCATGGATAGATCATAAGTTATATTAATAAAGAGATTTGACTACTTATTTGTCGTCGACATAATTAAAAGAGTGCTAGCGCATATTTGGAAATTAGTACTGTAATATTTGTTATTGATGTCAACTGATGGATATAAGAGAAAGTTTTGACTGAGGCGTACAAGCATGACTTCCTATACCGCGACTCATAATCGCGGAAAATATGATTTGTGCCATTTTTGTTTATCACAACTTGGTATAATACATAATAAATTGATGTGCGTTCTACTATAGGTAATTTGGCTGAATAGATTAGGATTTTCCCATTCAGGCTCGTAGAGTCAGCAAATATGAGGAGTTTCCGAAGAAAAGGTAAAAATTTAGAAAGAGATATAATAAAATTTATGTCTGTGAGAGAGGCAAGTCCTTCACGCAGGATGTATGGATCAGTTAATGACGCTGGATACAAGTTCTGTCACTGAGTAGTTTAACATAGATTAAGAAAACTTACATACTTCATTTGAAACAATAAAAACGTTTATAAATCCACGCACTGATCGACAAGAAAGTAGTAAAAGTACGATAAAGTGTAAGAATGCCGGCGAAGGGTGATGCAATTAAAATCCGTTGCGTGGAACTGTTAATGCTCTCCAAATTCATATTAGACCACAAAGCAAACTCTTCAGCAAAGCTCTGCTTAAACGAATGAAAGGCGATATGTTTTTACTTATTGAAAAACCGCTGGAAAAACTGTCAATACAACTTTGCCTACGAGAGAGAAATCTCCAATTTAAAAAACTTTACTTTACTCATGGAATTATCTTTATTACTATGTTTTAATATAAAACATCAATTTCAAATATACTAATTACCCAAACCTCGTAATAAGCTCACAAAAAACACCCCCAACTGTAGTTAAAGAATATGCCATATAGTAGTGAAACTTATGCCTGAAAAAGAAGATATATAGATTCTAAAGTACACATGTATAGATAATTATTCAAGATGGACAATCTTAAGGGCAGGGGCGTGTTAGGGTTGAGAAGAATTGATAAAAAGAGCGAGTATTATATAGATAACGTATTAAGAAGAGTTAGTAGATTGTGGTGTGAAAGAAAGATGTTATTAAATATGAGAGAAATATTAATATGAATAAGTCTACCCTTGGGATAGTTTGGTCTATGTGGAAGGATGATGGTAGAATATACGGTATTGGCTTCAATGCAGGCATGTAAGTATATGGTGAGTGTTTGGGTAATCGGACCGGCTGGTAGAGACCGAAGGAAAAGTGGATGAGTCAGTAAGGAATGCCTGAGGAGAGAAATGTGAGTTGGCAGAGTGAAGAGAAAGTGTGCATAAATATGAAGTGATATGCGCGGGGTTTTGTAAGGGTATCTATAGTTGTGGCCCACCTGGGCCAATAGGGTATGAACCCACATTGACGAATTTTACGCTAACCTATGTGAGGTCACGTCGGACGAATTCCCGTCAAGCTCTAAGGGTTGTAATTTCTGACTGCGACAAGTTTCCACTAAAAGGTATTAAAAGTGCTTTAAGACTGAGCTTTCTTTTCGACTTGTTCATTAATTCTTCTACTTACTATTTCGTATTTCAGGTGTACTGTCGCCGTCAATATATACACACCTAATCAGGTACCTTGGGAATATATAAAGCAATATGAAGTGATTTAACTGTTAAAATTTAATGTAATAATATATATAAAGATATATAATATATATATATATATATTAATATAAATATATATTTAAAATATAATATTATATATTAATATTATATATATATATATATATTATATATATATTATAAAAATATATAAACTGATTTAATATTAAATGCTAACCAGTAATTATTATATTTTAATATAATATATATATAATTAATAATATTAATAATTATATATATATTATATATAATATATATAAGATCAAGCTAGATATATCATACGACTTTTATGAACTTATCAGACCAATGCACAAGATATATTTCATTAATTATTTTTTTTGTATATTCCTTATTTTTTCATACGTATTTATTTATTTATTAACTTAATTATTAATATAATTATAGGTATAGTATAATAGATATTGATATAGTATTAGAAATAAGTTAAATTTATATAAGAGTAATTTTCGGTCTGATTTAAGTAAAACAACCTCTTGTTAGAACAAAAAAAATATGATCTTAAATGATAATAATAATGATGGTAATATTTCATTTTGGAATTACCCTTTGCTTCGGTTTGGTTTATCAAGGTAATTAATATAACAATACTATAGAACCTATTATCTCCGAAATTAAAAACGTCTAAACTAACAAATACTGAAACAGTGTAGGAACAAAGTTCAGTAATACTTATTTTACAAATTTCTATAACGTTCTGCATCCTTAATGGTACATCAATTTAACGTGGTCATCAACGTTCTAAATTCCCCATTTCTCTAACGTTAAAGTGCCTATGTTTTTCCAAATATTTTTTGGATACTTCAGTAGTAGGGCACGCGATACACAGGACGCAACTGACTATGACTGAGGTCAGACCAAAACCAGAAGCCATCTATCACTCGAGCAAGATAGGAACTCCAGAGTAGGTATTCGAGCGTCGGAGCAAACATTCTTATCACACTCCACTTCAACATGTAAGCATTATTCGATGGGTTGCTTCAACTAGAGAGATAATGCCGGTGGTTCTTCAACGCGACATGAGAGCATTTTAGTCTGCCTTATGGTTATACTGATTAACTCATATGGGGACTGCTTGACTACGAGCGACGGGAGAGAGAGTGAGGAGTTGAGCGAGACTAGTGCCAGCCTCGTTTTTTCCAAAGCTTCAGAAAGCGGAGCGTGGTCCACGAGTTAGGCTAACAGCTGAACTGATTATTATTATTATTCCGTGTGTTGTAGATCGGAAACCAACCCGAGACACTGGTGGCTGACAGACCAAGGTCTGTCGTCTGTATTATTATTATTATATTATTATTATTATTATTATTTTATCATTCTTATATTATTATTACTAATTTATTATTAATTAATTACTCCATTATCTATTTCCTATCACTCTATAAGTATTAATTTATTTCTGATCCACTTGAGTTAATTGGATATTATATCAATATTATTATCATTTTGTAAGTCTGACAATTGTTATATTCCAAACATTCTTTTTTGAGAGTTTATAATTAATTAATTATTATCTCAGTCGATTGCATTACAATTATTATCATATTACATAGATGTTTTCTTATTATATTATCTTAGTTCTTGGGATCATGCTATGCTATTATTATTATTATTACTTTTCGACATAGTTTCAATTTATCTCATGTATTATAACGCCTAGATTATACTTATGTGCTATTCATTCACACATTATTGACGTAGAGACAAATGACCGCGAACCTGCCCACTCATGGGCGGAAGAGTGCTATCGAGATGTGTCACGAGAGCCTCTCTTGCCACTGGCTTTCACAAGTGTTGCCGACTCCGAGCACCTCCCAACTCCGCGCGACTATATCCTCTCACACCAGCTCACCGAGAGACGTCCCTCGGCTCCCCGCTAGGCTTCCGGCTCACGAGGCTCCGCAGGGTCTCGCTGCGCTCCGGCGCGCGCTGGCCACTGCTTCCCGAGCGCTCTGGCTCTGACTTCCTATAGTGAGAGGGGTGAAGCTTATGTGTCGAGTCTAGGTATGGGATAAGGGGTTGACCTTAGTGACGACCAAACAACTAAGTAATTATGAGTTACCCTACAAGTAGCATAAGCCCCCCGGTATATACGATAATAGTACCCAATTATCATTACGTCAAACAATATAATAACAGTGCTAACATATACTATACTACTATATCAACATCTCATACTAAGTATTATACATCTAATGAGGTGGTTTAATATACTCTAAAGACAATTAATTACCTGATAATATATATATCTACCTTCATATATAAATTATACTAAATATATATATAGTATATATATATTATATTAATTAGTTTATATATATATATATATATATATATTAGTAGTTGTGAAAAAAATGGTTTTTAATTTTTAATTTATTATATTTTGCAAAAAAAATATAAACGGTTTTTTATTTTATAACTAAAAATGATTTTTTATTATTTTATGAGTTATTTTTTTTAAAAAAATTAACTTTTTAATATCATTTTTAAATATATTTAAAAGATGTTTTTATAATTATTACAGTAATTACACAATACCTACCATTTCTTAAATGAGCCTAAATAATTGACTATTATACGGATGTTATTATATAGCCAGCTATATATATATATATATAATAATATATTATATATATATATATATAATAATTATATAATAATATATATAGTATATTATATATATATATATATATATAACTAGTATCAGTATAGTTCTTAACTAACATACATATTGAGCTTCACTGAAAATTTCAATCATCTTTATCAGCGCTCGTTATAGCTAACCCTCCTGAGGGAAAAAACATAGAACAAGGACATGATGGAGGAAGTAAAGGATACTAGATGTAATAGATATTATATAAAGATATATAATACGGTATAGGTATATATTATAGTGAGTAGTTATATTAATTACGATAAATATATATTAAATATATTAGTGTGTGCAATGGTGTTTTTCTTCCTTATAAAATCATGCTTTTATTATCGAACGCACTAAAGTTTACTTTGCAAATAAATATTTAAGCGGAGCATTATATATATATATCCACCGGCCAGTACCGAAAATAAAGTTAGTAGAGGTCTGAGCAATATAATAGGCGCATATTGTTCTTATAGTTATTAAAATATATATCGCATATTTGCTAAAAAACGACATAACTTAAAAATTGTTTATTGGAGTTAATACGTAAGTAGTAATATAGTATATCCGTACGGCATAGAGATCACAGCAGATTATATGAGCTAGACATAGGTACGCAGGCGCACTCAGAAAAATTATAGGTATATATTTACGCATGACTATAAGCTTGTAGATCAAAAAATATAAGATAGGTAATAATATATATAATATAATATATATATATATATAGTATAAACAGGTGGTTATTTTGAGGGGTGTCAGGAGAAAAATGAGAATTAGGTAAGGAAGGTGATTGATATTTACTTAGAGTGGAGAAGAAGAGGTATGTTGGTAAGTAAATTAACTTTACTATTTAAATCACACTAATGAGTATATTCCATAAAGTATATACTATGATAAGAGTTGGTTTGTAATAGGTAGAAGATATGGTAATCTAGAAAAAGTGAAAAAGTAATGATTGGATATTTGTGTTGGTGAAGAAGGAGAATGTTGAAGTATATATGTGGATGTTAAATATTCAGGGAGGTGTTTTAGATAATGGGATTTATCGGTATCAATTTGTTGTTTAAATGATAAATATTTAGAATTAGTGGGGGACTTGGATGGAAGAGGAAGGTGATACTGGAGAATAGAAGTAGGGAAATATTAGATGAGAAGTTATTAGTGAACAAGGTATATAAAGGATAAGTATGTAAAAGAACGCTATCGACAAGTTAAATCTAGTATGATAGTGAACAAGGCTTGAAACTGAATTAAATCTGAAAGCAATTGTTAGCGCCAGTGCAAAAATAGTACTTGAGAACGATGTGGGTCGTAGGCTATATAGCTTACCGTGCACAGTCAACGCATGCCACTTAGTCGAGATCTGAGGGTGGCGCTAATGCACATGAGTTTGTCACTTGTGACATACGATTGCGGTTGAAAGTAAACAAAGAAAAAAAAACGTGGTGGAACAAGTAGCGCTTCCAAAAGACTAACTGAGTAGAGAAGTATGTAAGAGAAGACGGATGACTGAGACTATGAATATGAAGTTCCACTCCCGGATGTGAGAGGAGAGAGAAGATTGCTTATATCGAGAGCGCCATTACATTCAAGAGAAAAGAAGAGGTAATGAACAGTTTGGAAGGAGGATGACACTCGGGCGCTCGGTCGAGAGACATATTATCTATCTACGTAGTTATCTCGGAATGACTATATCTGAGCTATATCTCAGTAGTTGAAGCAAAGCGCGAAAAGGTTAAAAATTAGAATAAGGGACCTGCTCTAGAATAACGGACATAGTCGGCATACCTTGGTTTCCGATTAAGATATAGATAATCGCAAATGCTGCGAATGTGACGCCTATAGTACTAGTCTGGAAAGAGCACACCTAAAATATGCTCTATTCACTTAGTATTATACTATCTAAAGGACAGTTCTATTAGTAAGACGGCGTAGTCAAGGAGAGATTCTTAGACTGCATCTTGGATGCAGAGTTTCAGCTGTGTCTATATGACTCGTATGCTGTGGTCTTGCAAGTGTAGCAGGAGACGTGAGAAGGTGATCTCAGAAATGGTCGAAGGTTCTTATTACGCAGACGAATAATAAGCTTGAATGCGGTAATCTGACGAATTGTGAGTTTTAAGGAGTATGTGTTTTAAACCTGCGCCCTCACAGGTAATCTAACGGGGAGACTTGCGATGGTAAAGGATCTGACTCTGATAGAGAAATAGATCAAGACGGAGCACAAGAGCATTGAATTGCGCATTAGATCTTGAATTGCTGAGAGGTGATAAGCGCCTTTCAGTGCAGCGTTATGAGAGCTCTCGCTAATCGCGCGCCAGCGCATTCGTAATGAGGAGCAGTTCCAACTACCTACCCCTTTGCTCTTAATACTTATGTCTAGGTAAGTGGAGATTATATATGTACATATGCGTGAGGAAATTTCACACAGAGTATCGGGAACTTGTATTGTTCTATTGGGGAGAAGTCATCTTCTATCTATCTTTTTGGGATAGAGATTCAATTTGGTAGATTGGTTGGTCTGAAAGCCAGTGCGCCACGAGTGCTCGTCTGAAAGATGATCTACTTTTACTGTACTCTTGACTCGAAGACCATACATTATATCGTTTGAAGGAGCTTACTGCTAAGACGATGTCGACTCTCTGAAAGACGGTCTAATTCAAACTACTTTAGCAATTCCGGATAGACTCGACCAAAAGATTCAGTAGATACATATTGAGGGACAAAGAGACATCATTTTTAAATATTCTGTAACTTTTCACAGTTTTGTGGCATGAGCATACATCTAGAATTAGGCCATCTTGGACTTTATAATCTTGTTTCCGAGATATGCGAGAAGCCTCATCTGGCACTGTATCTTTAGTGACTGATAATGTAGATATCTGCTCTGTTGGTGAGGTCCTTTCACTAGCATTATGGAGAGTGAAAAGAATCAGAATCTATATAGAGAAGAACCCAACGCGCGTTCGATAATACATGTCCACACTCACAATAGGACACCTACAAAGTGATTGTTTAACGTTATTCAAATTACGCTTGCGAGCGTGAGGCAGGTTTGTGGGTTAGCTTCTTCTCGGGTTTCTCACTCTCTCGAGTTGATATATGATATAGGAAATCGAGGGCGTTTATGACAATGAAATAGTAAAGAGAGAAAGATCGTTCGTCAGGAGAGAATAAGCTCTTCAGAACATTCGATAGCAAAATGGATGATGAGTGGAGGGTGCACTACCTAAATGTGTATGTATTGGAGGATAATGAGGTTGGTTTTGTAAATGGTAACTTTGGAAAGAGTTTGAGAGGATTGGTAGAGAGAGATTTGCGCAGGGTGTGTAAAAGGCAGGCTCTTCTGAACAAGAACAGCAGATACGGAGAGTAAGTGCTACATGTGTTTAGGGCACATGACAGCCGCAGCTGTGATATGTTCACTCTGCTCTCATGATGCTAGTTGCTACAGCTATACAGCAGCGTCGGATCATGAACAAAGAGTCGAGCTTTTGAGAAATAATTTGTATATAGCGGTATAGCTTTGGATCCAGGAAGAGTTAGTCTGTGCAGGAGAGAGAGAGGTGTCGTCTGGTTTCAGAATGTATCACAGGGACTCGGAATGTTTCTTGATGAAGTTCTGACGGAGGTCTCACAGGTGGAGAAGGTATAGGTTGTACCTATGATAGATATCTTTATTGTGTAACAGGTCACTCAGCATGTTACTCAGTTCGACGAATATAAGAAGTCACAGATCCTCAAAGTTTAAAATTGCTTTTTCCAGCATATGAGCAGCAATCTTAGGCGAGGCAGGACTAGTGTGAGAGGAATTGATAGAGATCGATGATATGAAAAGTATCAGAAGAGGTTGTGCGTTTTTCTGTAGTAAGAGGAATTGAGTACCACGAGAGAATGAATATGTTGAGATGGTTTGTCAATGTGGAAAGGTTGAGCATGAGAAGATCAGCGGTTGTTTTTAAGCGGCGATGGAGAACGTGGCGAGTGTGTATGGGCAACTCGACCCGCGAGGGTCTGAGACGCACGATCGGGAAAGCAATATATAGACGGGATAAGCACGTCACTAATGAATGGCTCTCGGAGAGACTAGAAACTTAAGTCTTAGAGCGAGGGGCTCGATGGAATCGAAGCAGCATGTGTCATAAAATAGAGGTATGGAGAGAGGGCGGTTTTGAGAAAGGGGAGTATGGTGTGTTGGCACATATCCCCTGTGCGCCAAAGGGATATTGGAACATTCTCTACGCACGACTGTATTTTAGCGCGAATAGTGAGGGCTCTGTCGCAGTCCCTTTAGTGTACACGCTGAGACCGGGATACGCGATTTATCTGACTGCGACGAGTCCTTACTAAATTAAACTGGTAAGGCCTGGAGCTTTCTATTTCGATTTTGTCATAATTCTTCTACTGCTTTTTTATTTCCGATGCTTCTTAAAGCACTTACCAACCATCTTCTATGGTTGGGAGATATAAGTGAAGTATGAAGCACTATCATTCAAATCACTTATACTGTGTTTACTCTTAGCTTAGGAAGTTTTTATAATGACTACTATTCTCACTTATAATTAAGCCTGTAGTAGTCTTGCTCAAATCTATGATCAGTAGTTTGAGCGTATATATGATTGATATGAATAACTTAGATTTTGACAACATCACTATATAACCTCTCTTTGAAATAATGAGCTCATGCCCGTAGAGTTGGTGTGATACATATAGCTATATGTAACACTAAAAAGAAATAGAGTAATAGATACGAGTAGTCACCCCACAACTAATATATTTATTTATGATAGAACTGTAAGAAAATTTCATATAAGTCTAATAAAAAAATAATATATATTCATAAGTTAAATAGAAAAATTAAGTAATAAGTTAAAGTTTTTTTAAGATATAAATTTCATTTATGTGGCAGCTTCTTAGGATACAGTTTAATGGCCAAATAAAGCTATTATTAAAATTCATTTCTTTAAATTAAAACTTAACTTAAAACTTAACTTATTTATGAACTTCAAAAAATTTATTATTTATATGCTGGAGAGATCTCTGACTTCGGTCGCTATCTACTAGTCTTACTATTATATATATAATATAATATATATATAGTATTATTAATAAATATATATATATATTATTAATATATATATAAATTAATATATATATATATAATATATTATATATTAATATATAATAATATATAGTATTATATATATATATATATAATATAATATATATATATAACGTATATATATATATATATAAATATATATATATAGTATTAATATATATATATTAAACGAAATACAATTATACGGGAAAACAATATTTAATATAATTATATAATAGTAATTAATATCGAAGTACCTAAAACTACTATTTTGATTTGTATTTAAAAAGCTTATATTTGAGTTTACTAATTTTAATATATTTACCTATAAAAATACTTATTAATATATATAATTTATTTATTATAAAGCACATTGCATATAATTGAAAAGATGAACAATGTCAGTATTGGAAAATTATTTTTTATAAAATAATATAAATAGATAAATAGCTGTGGTTTTATATATAATATAAGTTATTAAAAGGGGGAAGTTTCTTTAAAATATAAAGATCTACACTTATTCCATAATGCATTAGTTCATATTTATGTATATAATCCTAAAGATAAACCACTTAAATAAAAGTTATATATAATAATTATTAAAATATTCATAATCATGAAACAATCTATGACATATCTTCAGTATATACATAACTTATTTACAAACAAAATGTCCAATCATAATATACACACCAACATATTATCGTACATGATTTATATACGGAAGAGAACGAAAGGTTTTCATATTATATTATATATTTTATTATACTAATACGTATTATATAATAGATTAAGTATGAAACAGTAACTATGAACCCGTTTCCTATATATAGACTTTATGAATTATATTTATAATAGAATAAATAATGACGATCATAATTAATAATCACACGAGTATAATAATAATAATAATAAATAATAATAATAATAATAATAATGATTTAATGAATAAATAATAATAATCCCTCATAATACATTTCAATAATAATAATAATCACAGTGAAGCACGAAATTCTAATTCTACTATTCCATCAGAATTTTTAAGCACTTCATTAGAAGAGATGCATGAATAGTAAGTTATATGCCTAAAGCAGCGAGCAGAGAATAAAATTTTATCCTAAAAGTGTAAAAATTACACCATATTCTATTAATAATTAATTATGCAGAGCTCTATTTTAACATAATTTGTATTTTAATTGGATTGGAGACTGTGTTAGCATTGGTTTATTTACCTCCTATAACATGACTTTAATATATATATGATGGACACAAAAAAAGTAATTTTAAAGGACTATACAAAAAAATAATATTAATATAAACAAAAATTTTAGGAGCACCTTATTTTAATGGTTTTTTTATTAATAAATAAAAAGAAAATTTTGTTTTTTTTTAAAAAACTAAAACTGTAACCGCGTAGTAGCAGTCAACCCTCACTTATGGTAACAAATCGTCCTCCGGACAGTGAAAACTCCCTAAAAATATTTGGGGTAGGAAAGCCTACGTACCGCCACCCTATAAATACCCCTGATATATATATTATATTTAAATGTAAAGGCAGGCATATATATATATATATATGTTATATATAATATAATAATATATAATATATAATATATATAGTATATATATAATTCAAGATTTAAATTATTGCTATATATATTTTATTTTGAAGGGCAAAATTGTTTTTGGGTTTTTGTTTTGATTTGTGTTGTAATACTTGGTTTTTTTTTGGTGTCTTGTTGGATTATATTGAATTTTGTTGGTTGGTCCTGGGGTGGGTTGAGGGTGTTAGGGTTGGTTTTGTGGGTGTGGTTTGTTTTTGGTGGTGTGGTGGGGGTTTTTGGTGTGTTCGTGGGGTTGTTGTTGTTGTGACTTGGTGTTTGCTTTATGTTCGGTTGGTGTTGTGTTGTTGGTTGGTAGGTATTTGTGTTTGTTGTGTGTTGTGGTGGGGTTGGTTTTGTTTGTTGTTTGTTTCAGAGGGGTTGTGGGGTTTTTTGTGGTGTTGGGGTTTGTTTTGGGCTGGATGGTTGTGTTGGTTGGTCGATTGTATAATATCTAGATATATATATATATATATAATATATAGATATATATATATATATGTAATATATTTAATATATATTATATATATATATATATATAATATTAATATATATATATTATATATATAAGCTACCGACTGATACGTAGTATTAGCAGTCGACTCGCAGCCGGTCGAGGCTTTTTCATTGGTTCTACTTAATTCTTGAACGAAATAGACCTTCTTATGGATGGACAGGGTGCTCAAAAATATTTCAAAGGGAGGCAGAATGATTTTAGGTGAGGACCTTAAAATTAGCATGCTGCTGGAAGCGAACTAACACAAGCACTCCTCTCACCAAGGACATCTTTCCTTTCAGCATTGGCAGAATTTTGTTGAACTTGTCATAAAATATAATACACCTCTCTTAGTTCTGCTTGTAGAGTGAATATTAGTATGGTGATATTTTGGAGGCAAATGAGGCAGCCTTATGACTGCTTTTAATTTTGAGAGAAAGCTAATTGCTTTTGAAAGGTAATATGGATCTCTTGTACTTTTTGAAGAAGACATTAAGGAGGAAGAGGAAAATCTTGAAGATTTTGTAATATTCATTCAATTTTCACATAAATAATAATAAATTTTTTTGTAGGGATATATACTATTTATGTATTTATATATTAAAACCTTTTGGTGTGTGCACAATTATATTGTGAAGTCGCACATTATTAGCGGGGGACGTGCGGACTTGCGATAGCGGAAGTTTGATGACTAAATAGGTGCGGAGGTGCGCTAACCGGACTACGTTTTCTCGAGGTGCGGAGGTCGCTCAGCGGACTAACCTCCCTAAAATGAGCGGGTGCCCACTCATCGATATATATATATATATATATAGTTTTATATATATATAATATATATAAATATATATATAATATATATATATATAATATAATGAATGTTGGAGATTATTTAGTATAGTTAATTTATATAATATATATTATAAATATATATAGTATATATATATAAATATATATATTATATATATATATTATAATATATATATATATATTATTATATATGAAATATAATATTGTTGTTTTTTTTTATCAAGGTGAGTAGTAGGTAGATCTCACACCGGACAGTATTAAATTTTGTCGGATCAACCCTTCTGACCTTTTGGACGCGATGCCTTTTTGACCTTGACTTTTTGGGCAACGCTGAATTTTTTACCGGTTAACTTGTTTTTTGGGGCCAGTTTCTGTGGACTTTGTTGGTGGGCTTGTACTTTTTGGCAACCCCTAATTTTTTTGGCAACCCTGTTATAATTTTTTTTGGCAACCCGTAGATTTTTTGGCAACTCTTAATTTTTGCAAACCTTCCGAAAGGGATTAGGGGTTGCCCAACGGGGCGGCAGCATACCGTTGTTCGTATCCCACCCTAATATTTTTATTCGGACCAATTCGCCAGGTTGGTCCTTCCATGGGGTCATTTTGGGCCCACCCTAATTTTTGTGCCACCGCTTTTGGGGCTTAGTCCCTTTTTGATGTCGTCTTACTTCTTTCTTTTGTCCTTTGATCCGTATGTCTTTCTCAGGAAGTCGGTTACCAGATATCCTCCGATGTCCAGATTTTGGCCCACGCTAATTTTTTGGCCACACGTGTCCCACCCGTCACATATTTCTTTCCTAACTTGAACGTATGTATGGATCTATCGCTAACTGGAACACCTATCAGCACACATCACACAGCAACTATCATCTTATGTCACACACACTTTAGCACACATCACACACACACACAACACAGCATTTCAGCACTTACACTTAATACACAACATTCACTATGACATCTTAGTGACAACACGATTTCAACTTGACACTTTTACGATTGTGGATCCCATAGAACTTACATTTTACGACTTAATACACACGCGGTCCACCATTCACACTCAACTTGTGGTTGTATTTCAGTCTACACGAGCATCACTTTTCACACCACACAGCACACACACATGTTGTTGCACATTACACCACACACTATCACACACACATACACACTATCCACACAGCTTACACTTATAGTCTACACATCCACATATGACACTTACGCTCACTTCCATAGATCTATACACTACATTTACACTTATAACACACGTACAAATTGTAGATCACCACTACCAACCCTTATGTCTTTTTATATATTTGCGTTTTTGGGTTTGGTTTGGTTTCGGTTCGGTGGGTTGGGGTTGTTTTGGGTTGGGTGAGTGTGTGGGTTGGTGTTTTGTGGTTGGTGTTTGGTAGTTTTTGGGGTGTTTTTCGTGGGGTTTGTTGGGTGGCGGTTTGGTGGTTTTGGTGTGTGTTTTGGTGGTGGTTAGGGTGTTTGGTGTGAGATTAGATTCCTGCCCCATAATATTTTGGCCATAACCCTAATTTTCGGCAGCCCTAATTTTCGCCAACCCTTTTGTATTCCAGGGTAAACAATTCACACCACACACACACAACACACACACACACACACACACACACTACACAACACAACACACCACACACCACACACTTATACATACATTCACTATGACACTTACACTCATCACCCATAGATACTTACACTGACATTTACACTTATACACACGTACAAACACACTGCCACCCCTTTGGTCGTCATGGGTCAATTTGGCCCACCCTAATTTTTTGGCCAAACCCTAATTTTTCGGCAGCCCGAATTTTTCGGCCAATCCTTTAGCCTTCAATGGGACAATTTTGAGAAACCAAATTTTTCGGTCAACCCTTTTGTATTCCAGGGTACAATTTTGGCATTGTATCTTTTTTCGATCTTGTAAGATTTTTTGATGACTCATAATTATTGAATGGTTTCAAACTTTGGATGTTTCCCAATCACCGCGTAAGGAGTATGCTAGTGATGTTCTAAATCAGTGTTCTTATGAGTATTAGATGATGCTCAGGTGAGTGCCAGGTGAATGCCAAGTGAGTGCCAATGAGTGCCAATGATTGCCAAGTGAGTGCCAAGTGAGGTGCCCACATATTAGTGGCAAACTGAGTCCACATAGTGCCAAACATGAGCGCCACTTTTTTTTCAGGCCTTTCTAGCCTCCCTGAGCCTAGAATAGCCCTAAATGGGTGTCTACCCCTAGGTAACAAGGTATGAGCGATCGATTGGTGTATTATTACAAGCTGTTAGGATGCTTCCTACTATGAGTTTAGTCTTTTCTATGCACTATATAAATAAATTATACATATGATATAATATATATATATATTAGTATATAACTAATTAAATATATATATATAAATATTATATATATATATATATATAAATATATATATATAATATATATATATAATAATATATATATATATATATACTCGCACACAAACTCCTACAACACATTCACTATGAACTTATATACACCACAATACACTTACAACTACACACACAAATACAGCTTAACACTCACACACTCGATATTTGGATGCCGCAACTTTGATGCCTCAACTTTGATGCCGTAGCTTTGATGGCCTCAACTTTGAAGCCTCAACTTTGAAGGTTCATCTTGATGGATTGAATGCGCAGCAATTGATAAACAATTTCTAACCTTTCCTAAAGCCTTTTTTCTAACCTCCACATAGAACAGTAGCTAAATTGATAGTTGTTCTTCCCTAGTTCATAAGAACTAACCACCAGGCTCAGCATGAGCCCCACCCGAAGGCAGCCAACCCCGCACCCGCAGATGCGACCACGCCGCCGTCCCCGCCCCGCCGCGTGCGCCCAGCAGGCGCAATATTCGTTCCCGCCCGCCGAGTGCGCCCGCAGGCGCAATTATTATTATTTTACACCGCAGCCGCCCCGCGTGCGCCCGCAGGCCAATAGCAATTTTCCCGCACGAATGAAAAATATATATATACTATGATCTATTTTCAATTTTTTATTTCATACTTAAACATTAATAAAAACATTTTCGCGAACCTAAAACTGTAACTCATATATTTATTAATGTTTAAAAATATTTTCTTAATATCTTTTTAATTTATAAATTTTTAAAAATTGGATATGTAAGAAGAAAAACCAGAGTGTCTGAAATATAACATTTTAATTTTATCATAATGAAAACGAAATTTTTTATTAAAAAACATAACAGTAAAACTAGAAAAAATATAATAATTTCAGTAAATCAAAATAGAGGTGTTACCTAACACCTAAAGGCGGATTAGTTATGCTTTTGTTTTAGATAAAGACTGTTACTGGCTTTAAAGACTCATGGTTTAACCCTTTGCTTTAGTACGAACCTTCATATGTTTTATACTGCTTATTAAGACTTCATATATTTAATTAACATTACATACCTTAAAGAGGCAGTAAATAGTAAATCAATAGAGGTGTTACAAAGCAACA